>CM075016.1:6070763-6088930 GCA_037576675.1 Pangasius sanitwongsei | reverse complement strand
CATATTTTTGTGGAACCTCTTAAAATAAAGCTGAAAGTCTACACTTCGATCACATCTTGATTGTTTTATTTCTAATCAATTGTGGTGGTGTATAAAGGCACAATCACAAAAACTCTGTCATTGTCCAAATACCTCCGGACCCGACTGTATATATGAGCATATGACCAAAGATAAACCATTTAATCATATATTATCTACTACAGGTGCCTTACTCCACTTCTGAAGGGCTAGAGTCCAGTACAGTTTGATGAGTACCTTGCTTTAACACATTTGATTCAAATCCTTAGTTAATGAACAGGTTTTGTGTTAGAGCAGGAAAATGACAGGAAACTGTGTTGGAATTTGTTCCCTGAGGACTGGAGTTAAGCAGCCTTGCTATATACTTACACTGAGTTGAAAAGATAGGCTCTGCCTTGACTTCCTTGAAAGGACTAAAAGAAAAGCAATAAAACAGCTTATAAGCATCTCACAACAGATTTGTCTATCAAAACCATATTTTGTCTCTGTGCAGTGTTAAACAGTGACAACAAGCTGTGCAGCATCTGCTAGTCTGACCTCAAGCTGTCATCTCCCCTGCTCTGATCATGTTTGCTCTTGCCTGCTACCACAGTTTGATATGTATTCAGTCTTCCATTTACATAATGACACACAGTTTCTCAAACTGACTAAAAAAAGTGAATAACTGATTAACAAAAAAAATCTTTGCTCTTTTTTCCCCAACCGGGTTTGGCAAGAAACTCCATACAGAAGTCATGATCACCTTAGAGATGAGCTCGTCGTGGTTGGCGAGGTGTGCACGGCAGTGGATGCAGCTGTAGGTGCGGTGACAGGTGGGAAGGTAGGCCTGGAAGGTTTTGGAGCGCGTCATGGTGAGCATAGGCGGGCTTGGTGCACGTTGCACAAAGGGGCTGCCGGCCCAAGACGGCTCACACGGGAAACAGCGTAACACACACGTGAGGGCCGTGGTGGTGCGTGGGGTAGGACACACACACCTGTGGAAAACAGCAGGTCTTTACACATGCTTTGTTTTACACACAACACTCTTGTTACAGAGCGTGCACACACACACACAAGAGAGAGAGAGAGAGAGAGAGAGACAGAAAAAAACTGAACTAGATGCATGTTGTGGATTGCAAGAGGAAACAAAGAAAACAGTTACAGAGAGAGATACACAAATACACAAAAGAAATGAGATACACAGAGGAGGAGAGAAACAGAAACAGAGATACAGAAAGAGTGAGACAGGCAGCTAGGGCTGGTGAGAATACTGAGATAAGCAGGCAAGACCTGTCACAGAGATGGCAATATGAACTGACTGGTCGCTTTAATAGGAACACCTACACACCTCCTCATGCAATTATCCAATCAGACAATCATGTGGCAGCACATGTATAAAACCATGCAGATACAGGTCAAGAGCTTCAGTCAATGTTCACATTAAATAGGCTGGTTTGAGTATTTCAGAAAATGCTGATATGGGATTTTCACATACAATAGTCTCTCGAGTTTACACAGAATGGTGCAAAAAAAAAAACATCCAGTGAGTGGCAGTTCCTCTCATCTCAGAATGCACAACATGTGGAACCTTGAGGTGGATGAGCTATAACAGCGTTGACCCACATCGAGTTCCATTCCTGTCAAGAACAGGAATCTGAGGCTGTAGGTTGACCGAAACTGGACAGGTGAAGATTGGAAAAATGTCACCTGGTCTGATGAATCTGAATTTCTGCTGCTACATGCAGATGGTAGGGTCAGAATTGGTGTCAACAGCATGAATCCATAGACCCAACCTCTCTTGTGTCAACAGTTGGTGGTGGTAAAATGGTGTGGGGAATGGCACACACTGGTGCCCCTTAATACCAATCAAGCATCATTTCAATGTCACAGCTTATCAGAGTATTGTTGAATTTACCCATCTAATGAGGGCCACTTCCAGCATGTCCCATGTGACAAAGCAAACTGGTCTCAAACTGTTTGGTGTACTTTAATGGCCTCCCAAGTCACCAGATCTGAATCCATTAGAGCAACTTTGTGATGCAGTCATGTCAACATGGACCAGAATCTCAAAGGAAAATTTTCAACAGCTTGTGGAATCCATGCCAGAAGGAACTGATGCTCTGTAGCAAAGATCCTGTCTGTCATTAGTGTGGTGTTCCTAATAAAGTAGCCACTGAGTGTATAGTTATAAGACTGCACGGATATGTTTTGAGAGGCAGACCAAAGTAGCTACGATGAGCTGTGGTTAACAGTTATGTCAGTCTGTGGAAATGGAGAGAGCTTTCTGGTCAGTTGGTGGAAACCTACAGCAATGATAAAAGCATTAGTGAAGTGAGGAAATGTAAATATATGTAACTGTAAATGTAAATGCTGAGATCTCTGCAGCAGGAGAGGGCACTGGGGCTAGGAATCAATGCTTCTGTGGACTCTGACTGGAAAAGCAATTCTTGTGCTCTCTCTATTGTTACCCAGGAAAGGCGTGGGCATAAAGAGTCCACTGAGAGCTTGCATACACACACTCGCGCACACACAGTAGACTCCCACATGCAGTCGCACAAACTGATGCATTCACAAATAAACGTACTGGCACATGGGCAACCTGCTGTGTCCCCAGTATGCCCTGAGCTGACCACTATAAGGGTATTTCAGGACTCAGCCAGACCATAGCCCTTACTACACTTTACCCAGGAGCCTGGGGTGTTTCATTACAGTTTAGCACTGAAATATTAGCTGCTCAATAGTATGCTCTCAGGCAACACACAGAAAAATAAAAGTGTTTTTGATGGTATAATAAGAACACCACATTATAATTACTGAAAAAATGTAATACCGCATTGTAATTACAGAGAAAATGGCAACTCTTTTAGTAGCAATTAATTCTGAATGGGGGCAAATTCATAATGTTTTCATAATGTTTTAGGGGCCAAGGAAACTTAAGCACTGTCCCCAGAGGTCCTCCGCCAACACAAACATCCGCTAGTGTGGAACCATGCAATGAGATTAAAAGGAAAATGTGGTGTGGTTAATGACGATGGGCAGACTATTAAATCCTCTCCAATCAATTAAATCAGACTCACTCTGAACTGAAGAAAATGTACTAATCTGCTGCTAAAATCTGAAACTGACTCTGACTTGGGGTTAAATGATCACAGCAGTATGGAACAAAGACCTGCCATGATTTCACTTTCGGACTCTTTGGAGCGGACTCTTGGATTCTGTATTTCATGTCAGATACAGACTGCCTTTGAGCTTCTTTTCCCAAACCTTCAGCGTGTGCTTCCACAACAACACTAATGGACATGAAGGGGGAGAAAAAAGAGGGGGAAAAAAGATTCAGGCCTGCACTGCGGTAAGCAGTTCAACACTATATGCCAGTGGAGACCACAATGTCCTATACCACAGCAAGGGAAACAAGCCCGGTTTCTGGGTTTCATACACTCACTGACTACCAACCATCCTGATTCCACAGTGACATCTGGATATGGCCAAAATGTGTCACTGAACCATCCCGTCTGCCTGTGTTATCTCAATTCCTGCTCCGATTCATGATCGTAGTTTCCAGTGCCAATCCCTAGTAACAAATGGGTAAAAGGAAAAGGAAAAAAAACAGTGACATAAATTTAGTAAATGGTTTGGAGCCACTTGTCCACTTAGAGAGAAAAGTCACTGCAAATGAATAAAACATTTCTGACTTTATCCTACGATGAAACATTTTTATCCTGCGTGGAGTGCTCTCTTTTTCCAGAATGACCTCGCCCCAGCTACAGGGCACAAAGGCTTGTTGAATATTTTGAGGAGTATGAAAATGATGTAAATAATATTACAGATATAGATGGCGCTGCTGCTATTTTTGCACAACTTGGTGAACCCTTCTTTCTCGACAGAGTAAATGCTGACTTTGTCTTTCGAGACATGAAATACCACCGCAGCTGAGAAGTCAACTTGGGCTATTCTTTTCAACTCCGTGTTCCTTCCCTGTTTACGGAGTGACGTCGAATGTTAACGTGGCAGTTTATTTCTGATGCTGCGCGCAAAGTAAAACCTCTTTCCTTTAAATGGAGTTACACTGTATATACAAGCATTAGCTTTAGATTAATCAGCATACAGACGTATTTGATTGTTAAAGCGAAAACGCTGAACAAACAGTTCACTGTTTGAGAAAGAAAACATACATCACTGATCTGAGTTAGCTGTAAATATCACTTTAGTTCTCTGAAGTGATATTTGAACCTTTCTTTGCTACGAGCTCAGTCCTCGGTGAAATTCTGCCTGTTTATCTTGGCCTTTTTTTTTTTTGGGAGTAGCGCAGGCTGTAGGAGAAATATATATATATATAACATTAGTTCGAATTAACCGAATTAATCTTGAAAATCACATTAAACATCATCAGTAACTCCAGAACCTTTCGGTCATAAATATAGCAGTGTGGTCAAACTTATATCAGTAATGGAAGTCTAAGGGCAATAGTTTAGAGTCAATACTACACACATATTTTGTACCTTCATAAATTATTCAAAGATATTCCTAAATTAAGCTCTAAATCTGCATTAGGAGAGTAAATCATTCCCTCCTTCTTGGTGCTTGGTGGTGTTTGGATTTACATTTAGCCTTTTAGCTGTGGATAGTCATAGTCCTGGAGAAATGAACTCTTCAATCCATCATCAAAAGTTACTTTCGTCTTCTTAGTCATTCATTTTAACCAACTGGTTCCAAGGTAATTTATAGTGACTGCAGAGTAGCCACATGATGAAGTTCATCACATTAACTATGGATTAACTGACAACCAGAATAAACTTAAGTGTCCAAATACTTTATTTTTGTCTAATTATGACGAGTTTATCTATTATATTCTATATTTTTAATTATAACAATCTATTTCTTGGGAAAGGTTTTACTTGAAAAGTGAATCACTTGGTTTGACATGCTTTCTAATGCAGTGAAATTCAGTGAAATTCTGTTTGTGTGTGTGTGTGTGTGTGTGTGTGTGTGTCCAAACACTTTTTGGGGCCACTGTACATAAGCATTAGTAACAGTAGTAAACAATAAAAATTTAAATTAACTTTCTTTTTGTCAGAGCATATTTGTTACATTGAGATAAATGATAAACATGTTTATAAAAAAAAACTATTTTGTAAATTCATTAGCATTTTGATAATCTCAGTATGAACTCCACATACATTTTTACTAAATCCGTTTTTATCAATATATAATTCATTTTTAATACATTCAGCCCTCATACAACAGAGACAACTGGCCCTTATTCAGAGCATCAATGTTTAGCACAACAGCATCTCAGAACAACAATGGCCCATCACAAAGCCCAACCCCACCCCCTTGCCACACACACACACACACACACACACACACACACACACAAAGCATCTAGTCGCGTTCACAAAACAAGGTATAAAAAAGTACAAATCAAAGTATAATATCTAAGATCTAAGATCTAAGCCACTTCAGTTTTACTCCCAGTCCTGCCTCTCTTCTTTGAATTATGCCTCGGTAAGTGGCTGATGCAGTGGTGATGGGTGGTGCAGCCTGTACTGTGTACGCTCCTGCCGAGCACAACAACCTTCCTTATGTAACCGGAGCAGCACTGCCCGTAGAAATAACAACAGCAAGGAGGGCAGAGTGTGCATGTCCTCATGTTCCACCCATCACTGCGGAGGAAGTGAATCAAGCCTCGAAAAGCCCTTCTCACAACCATTACACTCTGTTTCAATAACAAAGAGGACACAAGGTGCAATATATTTGCATTGGCGTGAAAGTGTCATCTGTGTATGTGAAACATACAGATTTCCTCTTTCTGGCTGTCTGAATGTGATTTATTCATGACAGGCCATAAAACCACATGAAATACTGAGTTCAGTGTTCAGTGCTCCATACTGAATAAACAGGGGTGTAAACTCTCTCACCGCTTCGAATTCAGGATAAAGACGTCAATGCAGCAAGTAGGAAGTTCATCATATAAGAGCACATATAAGAGCACATTCAGATGTGGAGAACAGGATTCAAAAAACACTTCTAGGGCTACAGAGAGCAACGTGACTTTGACAGCACAACCCCCTAACAGCAGAATGAGAGATAAACACCTCCGTGACTTCAGACTCCCCCAGCAGAGTCACACCAATGAAAGCTTGGCGAGAGAGCTAGTGTTTTATTAGAAGTGTTTCATTTTGTTACATTCTGATGGACAGCTTTTGTTGCGTTATATACTGCTAAGAGAATGGATCACACAAACACTACACAAACACTGTCATTATTAAGTGTGCATTATTTTACTTTTATAATACTGAATGTTTTAATCAGCTGAAACTTTACACCTAAAGCACTTACTCAGGTATTGCTTATTTTTTGCTGCATTGAAATGTATCACATCGAGACACCACTGTATCATATCAGCTTTGAATTCTGTGTATCGTTACACACCGAGGAATAAAGATGTTGAAAGTGACATGGCTGAAGGATTAGATTTATTGGGGTTTGTGAACACATGCCCATTTCTTTTACAGAGAACAACAACATTCACTTTTCCTATTTTTTTTTTTATATGTTTATCTGTTATGGCAATTTCTGAACCTGTGTGTGTGTGTGTGTGTGTGTCTGTGTGTGTGTGTAGAGGAGGATGAGAGACACTTTTGTCTCTTTTTTAGTTTGGGTTGTAGGTCAGTCGGCAGTGTGTATTAGGCTTGGGACAACTGATGATAGCTTTAAGGTGGACGGTAGTATTAAGATGGATGATTTAAATGTCTGTTGCAGCTTTAAGATGAACAAAAATAAACTGTGTTGTATCTCGTAATGTGTGTTTCCTTTTCGCCTACGTTGTAGACCTATACAAATCATAATAGCCCATGTTGTTGTCTGACTTCGGAGCACAGCAACAAAATATATTTCTCTGATGCATCTTAGCTTCCCTTCTCTGTGGCTGCCAAACAGATAAAGCTGTGAATGTCTCTTTTTTTAATTAAAAAAAAACAAACAAAAAAAACAGAATAAATCCTAATGCTAGTGAACAGCAGCTACAGCTGACTTGTAACTAGCTTCTGGTATTTCTTCTTTGTAATGACAATGTCTACTGAACACGTGCTACATACGTCTGGCCCCGTCCCCTTCTTTTCCCTCCTCGGTGTTGTATGCACACTGGCTGCAGTCTACACACCTCCAAAACCACACGCAATGCTATACGTAAAACATGCAATACGTTATTCAGCGATACTTAAGGAGCTCAATGGGATGATGGCATGTTACAAGCCGAATGCGTATGCTATACAATGGTCCATTTCCAGGCCGTAATGTATCTCAGTGTTTTAGCCATGGATATAAAAAATCTAGAAAATCTAGTTGCATTAGCCACTGTTGCTAACTACTTTCATACACCGATGTCACCACCACATTAGCAGATGTGAGAATCTCTTTTAAGCCAATGCAAGTCTCTGGAGTGATGCAGCTCAAAATTTTTTTTTTTTTTTTTTTTTTACAAAATTTGCTGTTACAGGCATTATACATTTCTGCATATCACAGGTTATGTAAGTATAAATGAACATGTACATTGATGTAAAATGGATCATAAGGTTTTGTACAAACTTGTGGAGTCTGTGCCAGCTCAAATGCACACTGTCAAGAAACTCTGAAATTCATGTAAATATTTCAAGGATTCTACTTTTCATTCAAGTTGTTGTCAGTAATATAATTTGTAATGAAACTGTTGGAATTGAAAAAAAAAAAAAAAGACTTTTGGACCCCACTGTATATCACTGTATACCCCACAGTGGAATTTTATAACTCTGTCTGTACAGTATTGATGGTTTATCGGAAGGAATGCAGAGTAAGAAGTTAATTGTACAGTGTAACTGCCTGTTTTACTGTGCATATGATAATAATCTCTTGAATCTTCATGTGAAAATACCACAACTTATCACGTAACAATGTATGCTAAGGCTAACATGCAGATGCCTGACCCTTAGCTACACAAAATTACAAATCCAATTACAAGTACACCTACAAAACTAAATTTCCCATCTACCAAATATTAAGATTAACTAAGAACCAAGGTCGAGTTAGAGATTTCTTTCAACACACTTAGCACTTCTTGACTCTACAGTACACAGTTATAGAAGAAGAATAGAGAAATGATGTATAATCTCACTATCGGGTGTCACCTAGATGAGGATGGGTTCTTCTCAAGGTTCCTTCCTCATGTCGTCTCAGAGAGTTTTTCCTTGCCATTGCCGCCTCTGGCTTGCTCTTTTAGGGATAAATTTAAAACTATATCCGGATTTCTGTGACGCTCAACGCTGTAATGCTTTGTGACAATGTCCGTTGTTAAAAGCGCTATGTAAATAAAATTGAACCGAATTGAATGAAACATTATTACACAATAATAAACAATAAAACTGTAACATCTAGCAAGGACAATTCACTGGCACACCACCAGAGGGCAACCTCCCTAGAATTCTAGCTCTCTTCTTCAGTTGCTACAGGAACTTCCTGCCTGTAGAGTATATAAAGCACATGGACCGGAGGTCAGGTGTGAAGCTTATTTACTGTCATTATTTAGTGATGTCTGAGTTCTGAGTCTTTGTTATTCTTGATTGCTATTTTGCGTATGACCCCTGCTACACGTCTCGGTTTTCCTGATTTGTCGATTTGTCCTCTGGTTCTGGTAATCTTATATCTGTGCTCTGACCCTGGCCTGTCCTGTTCACTACATTGATCGATTACTCTCTGGATCTGGAAGTTAAGTGCATTTTGTGTATGACCTTGGACTGTTTATTGTGTATGCTCTTTGGATTGTGGACTGTATCTTTAATATACTTCCTGCAGTAGATCCTAACTACGTGCAAGTTACAAAAACTTCCTCAGCAACCTTTTTTTTTAAAGTCCTACATAAATTCTCTCTGTATTCAATTCAACTGAATGGGGACAATCTGGACAGTTGCACACACCAAGAGGGCGATTTCTTTGATGAGCCGATCTCACATTGAAGCGGCATCTAGGTTTCTTATATCTATGGTATAGCCACTGTTCTGGCTATTTATTGGACGTGTAGAGCGTTTCATTCCTTTGACACATTAGGTCCAAGTTGGCATTGTTTATAAGCTACGCCGACCAGTCAAACAGGTTAAATAACTGTAAGAAATGATACTGTTTTACATACATACTGACAGTCCTTGTAGTGAAGCAGGCTATGGTTCTGATTATCCTGACAGTTCTATTAGGTACGGTACTGTGGCACTGTCAGTCATGTGATGGAATACTATTTATATGTACAAGTTCGTATACTAGCAGTCGTCAGTTCTCTGGGTGACCTGGACTACTACTTTGTACTATACAATACAAATTAGTACCATTTAGAGGCTGATCATATGGTGGCATACTACAATTTCCACTCTCCAGTTAGCGCTCCTGTCATATCACATGCTTCCTCTGAGACGTGAAGGCAGCCAACCAAACCGCTGCTCATGCTGCATCACAGGGCAGTGTAACACCTGGAGGGAAGAGCTATCTGCCCCCCTTACGCATGGTTCTGGCGCAGTGATTGACAGGCACATGCCACCAGTTTTACTCTCGGACTCCTGGCCATAGAAGGCTGTGGCATCATCAAGACTTGAACTTGCGATCGCCGAACAACAGGGCGAATGCTTTTCTGTCGCGCCACCCTTCATGTACTATTTTTATATACTATTCAGTACATTAGTATGCAGTAATCAATGCTACGGAAGGCAAAGGCAACTTTTCTGATGTACTATTTAGTATAGTAGTGTGTTCTTTCAGATGTAGCCTTGGCATAGTATGTGGCTGTTCTGACCGTATGTACACTAGCTTGCACAATATAGGAATTACTTAGACATTTCTTTTCTTTTTCTTTTTAATCAAGGTACCATTAAATTGATTTAAAAATACAGTTAAAACATTACTAATGTTGCAAAATGACTACTACTTCTTGAAATTACTTAGACTTTCTTATTACTTTATTATATATTATTAGTGATTTACAGTGAATTATTCAAATATGACTACAAAGCCATTACTCCAGTGTCCTAATGACAAACTCTCATAGCTCATCCTTAATTATTCATTCATTCATTCATCTTTCATGTCTATATGCTAATTGGTTATCAAATAAACCTTGGTAATTGTGTAACATTTGTAGCTGAAGCCTGGTATTCTTCTATAGAGCAAGTAAACTGTCTTTCCTTGGGTTGTGAGATATGTAATGCACTGGCATTTCTAAAGTTCAATTCCTGATTAAAGACTGACCAAAACAAAACGGTGTCCTCAAAAAAATTCCGTCTGTTGTTGTTTTGTGAACTGGTGTCTACTCCATGCCTAGACTTCATACAAGGCTGTCCAGTATTGTCTTCATAGAAGACTGGATCTAACTCGGATATAAAAAGAAAAGGAAGGCCCAGATACACAACAGCACAAAAGGATAAGTACGTCAGAGTCTGTAGTTTGAGAAAAAGATGTCTTGCAGGTCCTCATTTGGCTGCTGCCTTAAATAGTACAAGCCAAATACCAGTGTCATCTGCAACACTGAAAAGACAACTCAGTGATGCTGGCCTTACAGGCAAAAAAAAAAAAAGAAAAGAAGAAGCAACATTTGAAACTGGCAAATAAAAAGAAAAGGTTAAAAGGAGCAAAAGAACACAGGCATTGGATGGTGGAAGACTGGGAGGGGAAAAAAGGATTATGAATGGATGAGTGAATGTTTTAGAAGCTGGACATGTTGAAGGAGAACATACGTGAGATGTAAAGCAAATAAAAAGATGCTGGAAGTGTGCTTGATGCCTTCTGTCTAGCGTCGGAGAGCAAACGGTACGGGGCTGCACTGGTGCTAGTAAGACTGGAGTGCAAGGAACAATGAACTGGAAATGTTATCACTCTATTTTAAGAATTCATGTGGTCAGTGCTGGTTTGGTGCAAATTTCATCATGCAGCATGACCATTATCCAAAGCATATTTCTAAGGTATGCAAAAACTGCTGGTTGAAGAACCAAGAAACCAGATTACAGGCTTTAATAATGCACTGGCCAGTACAACCTCTGGATCTCAACCCTGCTGAGCTTCAAAAACGTCCTACAAGCCAGTCGCACCTCTGCAAAGAGCTACAGGAGCTATGGGTTGAAATTTCCCCTGAATATCTTTACAGCTGACAACTAGAAGGCCAAATGTCAGCAAAGCTGTAACTGCTGCAAAGGAAGGACTCTATTAAATAAAAATAAGTTATGACATTTCAATGTATTCACTATGATGTCTGCTTACTCCAATGCTAAATTGATTTAAAATAAATAAAAAGATACCAATTCTTTCAAAAACAAAGAAATGTATAAGTGATGCCAAACATTTGCATGCTAGTGTACATACTATATGACTTTGGATGATGCCCAGATTTAAAATGAGTTCACTATGAAACAAGGCTACACGGAAATAAATATAAACGAATACGAAATATAAATGAATATGAACAGAGAGGAATGAAATGATTATAGAAGTAGTTCTCAAACTTTTTGCAGCTAAGGACCACTTTAACTGTGAAATAAATCCAACTACAGAAATATTAGTTTTGTACTTCAGTATTTTGCCTAGTTATTAGAGCCATGGAGCTTTGTTATTTCTGGAACTTTCCACCGACAGAGAACATCAGGCTCCAGTTGATATTATTTATAGGCCTACTTGTTTTGGAGTTATTGAGGTTTGGATTTAACAGATTCAGCTGGAGTGAACAGTCAAGCAGGCTCATATCAGGACTGAGTAAGAGATTTAATAGGGTTGAAAACCACTGGATGGCAGAACCTCCACTTTAAGCAAACACACACACACACACAGCACTTCATCCCTCGGTCTACAGTATGTTGCAGTGCACGCGCCCAGCTCTATAAACTACAGTCTGACTGGTGTGTGTGTGTGTGTGTGTGTGTGTGTGTGTGTAGGATGAACACTGATTC
This sequence comes from Pangasius sanitwongsei, assembly GCA_037576675.1. NCBI lineage: Eukaryota > Metazoa > Chordata > Actinopteri > Siluriformes > Pangasiidae > Pangasius > Pangasius sanitwongsei. The sequence goes on along the minus strand of CM075016.1, from coordinate 6,076,982 downwards.
TATGGACGGTGCAGTTAACGGGAGGAAACTGAAATGACGCAGTGGAATAACGAGCTCTTCGGCTTGATTTCAACTAAACACCACTGACAAGAAATACAAATGTAGCCAGTCTGCATGAAACGCGTTACTGGCAGTGACACGCTTATTAAAGCTGTCCCTAAAAACAGCACCGCTGTGAAATGATTCACCCGAAACACTGACACCTGCATGTATTCAGGTAAACACAGAACACAAACTGATCAACAACCAAGTCTGCACATATGTGGCTTACATGATCCCTGAACACGCCAGCATAACGTTTCACACTTGGAAACACAGAAATACAGATAAATAACGCAATAAATGTACCTCTGAAAAGTAGATATCACCCCTAAAAGGCACCGTGTCTTTTGCTGTAAAGGAAAGCCAGCTTATGTTTTGGAGAAGCCGTGTGTGTGTGTGTGTGTGTGTGTGTGTCCTCTGCAGTGTGCGCTCTGAGCTGGTGCGGACGTGTTTTGGGGTGTTTCATGTAATTGAGCAGAAATCATCCTGCGCGTCATCGACACTAACTGACATCTGTGTCCACCAATCAGAGAAAGGGCCAGCCTAGCAACACCGCGCTGATTGGTCAAGGGGAGGTCAAAACAAAAACTAACGCTCGTCAGTGGCCTGTCTGATGAAGCAGGGTTTATTCGTTATCTAGCCTGCGTTAAACTGAGTTTGACCGTGTTCCGCATTTTCGATTTTCTATCGCCATGGCAACCTGTGCACGCCTAGCCTGTCTCCATCTGGGTTCCTGACTATGCAGAAGATCCTCCTGAATAACTCTCGCTGCGCACTCAGCCTGGCTGCGATGCGCTCCTGCGCGTGCATGGGCAAAGTGTGACGTTTCTATGGCGTCAGATCGCTGTCAAAAATAACGCGCGAGCTCGTGATGAACCAGCCTCAGGCGAGTGAAACGGCCCACGCGCACGGACAAACACTTGCCCAAAGACAAACAGAGTCGCGCGCGAGGATCGCCACTAGTTTATATTGTATGGAAGGCCAAACGGGTCGCAGTGCACCAATAAATATCGCGTTTAGCTTTTATTACAGCGATTGCATCTATCCCTTGCCATCAAGTTAATCCAGTAACTTGCAAGGCACAGCTAGACAATTCGCCTGTGGATAAATAGTAATGTAGTTTTAATAGCCCTTTTTCTATTAAAAATATTTTTGACCGTTTTCAACATTAAACTTGAGAAAACATGCTTTCAACTCTTCAGAACGGTGTTAATCTCATTTTTACAAGGTCTCTGCTGATAGTGGCTCATTTTGCTGTTAAGTAGACTAAATAACACGGTTCAGAGTAATAGGGTTGAGTTCTTTGAGCACAGAATTAGCAAATCAGTCCCAGCAAGATTTCACAATTTAAATTTTTTTGCGCAATCAAAATGACTGATTTTGAGGCGGTAATTTCCAGAATTTTGCAGAAAATTTGCGTTGTTTTTTAAAAAAAAATAATTAGGATACCACCTTTACCATATTATGTATGATGTTAGATGTACAATAGTCATGACACAAAAAAACAAACAAAATGCATAAAGCTTGTTTATTTTTGTGTCTTACCAAATTCTGACACACATACAAGACAACTTTTAAAAATCTTTGAGAACAACATAGGCATAGAAAATTTCCCTACCTGACCTATGTGAACACGCACAAACATACATAGGTACTGTATGTAACTCCAATTCACACAGGTTCAATATCTCTATTCATCACCCACATAAAGCAAAGATGCAGGTGACATCCCTCAACCTGTTAATTCACTGCTCTGCACTTCAGGAACAAAATCGAACTTTATCCTCAACTCATACTTTAAACAAATAGAATGCAAACATTGATTATAGGCCATTCTAATATATGCTACACTTGCAAACATATTTTGGAACTGTGTAGCCACATTTAGCAGATTTAGCAGTTACATTCCACTTTCGAGCAGTGGGTCGTCCATTTCCAGAAGACCACAGTCCACTTTCTGAAGACTTTACAGGAAGACCAGAGCCCTCAAGTTACTGCTTGAAGTAGAGCGCCTTTGGTTGGAGAGAACAAGCTTAAAGATGCTGTTGCTGCGTTCTGCATCTGCAGAGTTGAAGAAACTGCATCTTTGTCGCACAGGGCCAGTTAGCTCAACACAGGAGGCCTATCCTGTAGACCTCCCCAAAAGGTGTCAAGGTCTACAATCCCACTCACAGATGCTCGAAGTGCTGCTGGACCCAGATTGGTGATGTAGCTTTTCGTCTCATCCTCAGGCACTGAGGAGAAGCCAGGGATGGTTTCGTAACTGTTGGGGCTGTCATCCATAAATGCAAGGCATCGGTGCCAGGTTGTCCATGCTGCATGTACTTACTCAGCTTTTCATCAGCATCATTGAATTCTGCTTTCACCTGATTTAAGACTTTTGTCTTGAGCACATGAGGCAACAGAAAATGTGAGAAGTACTGACTACACACCTCATCACGGAGGTCTTTGTTTGCTACAGAGTTCATCTGCAGATCCTCAAGGTAATCAAGGTAATACCTTCGTTGTGGCAGGACGTCTGCTTTGAAAAAGGTCCAACATATGCAGGATCACCTTGCAATTGTCAGACACAATGTTCAGTTGAACCTATAGGGACTCTGCACACTCTGGGTCTTCCAGCATTTTGTTCAGATTTTCCACTGGTTGGGGCCATGGTTGGATTACTGCCATTCAGTTTGCCAGACAAGTAGGACAGGTATCTTCTCTTACATCGTAAAAGTCAGTGAAGGGTTTGCAGAAGGCATCTCCATGATGTGTGCCATGCAGGTAATATGGATGGAATGAAGGAAAAGGGACTGCTTCTCTGTATACTTTTTTGTATGCATGTATGCTGCATTGTCTGTATCAAAAGCAATGGCATCTTCATTGGCAATGTCATACTCTTGGAGAGGTTTGACAACAGCCATAGAAACAGTGGAGTAATTGCAATTCTCCATGAAAACTGTATTCACTAGATGTGCAAGGATTCTTCCAGATTCATCTATCTTTAGTGGTGCTATCAACATGTTTAGCACACATCTTCCCTCCACGCCTAAAGTTTCATCAAAGATGACAGCAACTGGCACCCCTGAAAGATTTTCTTTAAGTCGTTTCTTCTCCTGTCTGTACATTTCTCCCAGGTATTTCTCCTGGAGCTGGTGGGACTTGGGGATGCTGCCACCATTTGTGAACTTTTCACTTAGAAAAGGATGATCAGTAATGAGGTTGGGCACTTATGTTGGGCAATAAGGCATTCTACTTCCAAAGGCTCTGTGCAGGCAAACACTGTTCACCATCACTCTTTATGGAGCTTGCGTCATGTACACTTTTATTTACCATCCGAGCTGGAAAAAATATTTGCGTCTTTAAATTTAATAACTGGGAGAACCTCCTGTAGCAGCAATAATATCCATCACATGTTTCCAGTATTTACTGATAAGACTTGCACAGTGAGGAGGAATTTTATACCTGTACTCCCTACATCAATATTTCCATTTAGTTCAATTGAATATTTCCGGTCATGCCAGAAATTTTCAGGTCATGCCATAGAATCTCTGACTTGGTTATTATATATTTTCTTCTTTTTACATCACTCTGTTGTTAGTTTGCTCAACTGTTTTGGGTCATTGTCTTGTTGTATCACCCAACTTTCATTAAGCTTCAGTTAATGGATTGTTACGCTGATATGCTCCTGTAAAAGTTCTTGATATAATTTTGAATTCATTGTTCCCTCAATTATTGCAAGCTGTCCTTGATGCAAAAAAAGCAACCATGATGTTCCCTCCACCATGTCCTCTGAAATTTATTATGACTGGTGACCAGATTTCGTGTGCCTTTTTTGATAACTCTATTTATATGATGTTTTGCAAAGGACATGTGTATTGTTCAAGTGGTTAAAATAAAGAGAACACTTTCTAGGGAAAAACGGACACCAAAAGACTCCTTGTTGTTATTTCACTGGAAATAAATTTAATTACTTTGCTAGCTGCTGTATAGTTGCAGGAGTTAAATTAGGATTTAGGAAGCAAGGGAGCTCCACTCCATTCAATACTGTTCAATTTATGTGTTATTATATGGAGTTGCCAACACTGATATTATGGAGCTTTTTAATATATTTATTTCTGTCCAATTGAACACCTTAAACCTCTTGGAACTCCATCTTGTTACAACACACCTACATGCCTACTAGCTTTACTGTGTGGTTTTACTATGAACATGACATAACCACTAGGGGAGTTGTTTTAACAGTTGTATAGCTTCTTGTAACCATAAGATGTAAGACTGTGACTCTAAGATGTAGTATTTTACTATAAAATGGCATGTCAGTGGCTATCTGTCCCTGGAACCTTCTTGCCAAGTTCCTGCCAGGGAATCCTGGCTGTTATCCGATTAACTAGCTTTCCATTTCACCCCTGCTAACTGCCAAGCATGGTGTGGGTGGGTGATACTGTATCTTAGGCAGGAACCTTGTGTTGGCCACAAGATCACTTTCTCATCATCTGGCCACCAGCATATATAGGGTGGACATATCGCTAAAGCATACAGCTCTCCCACTCTTCTTGCCAAAGTGATTCCTAGCAAGAAGGCAGTTTTCAGAGAAATTAATTTCAGTTCAGCATCCTGTATGGGTAAGGTCCTAGGCTGGGCTCTTGTGCATATAGCGCAGGTTCTGCAGAGATGATTTGCATATGTCCGACAGTGACGTGGCCTAAGTATCCTATTGCCGGAATTGCATTTTTGATTAATTCCATCACAGAGGGTTCAATTGCTGTTTGTAGAAAAATTGCAGTTGCCTGTATACACCATATGCATTTTAATATCGTAAACTCTCCTCAAAATGCCATCAGTGCACCTGAATTTGGTGCTTGAGCAGTGTACATCTAACTGTAGCACATTATCTGGTGAAAACACCAGTGGAGCGATGCAAGTGTTACCAGCAGGCATGCGGCCCAAGCCAACCTGCTCACCATTAGTCATGCTAGCAGATAAGCTTCCTGTTGGACAGGAAGTGTCTTCCAAATGAGGCTAGACATAACATCCTTGCTGTCTTTGGATGAGGAGCAGGAAGGAGAATTGAACATATCTGATGCAAGGTCATCTACACTCTTCAAAAGATCTTTCTCAGCTTTTTATTCTGCTTATCAGTCATCACTGTCCATGATAGTTAGCAGAACATTTAAGCTATGGCGCTTGGATCAGAAGCAGAATCAGCTCAAAATTTGGGTCTAAATCTGCCAATTGAGCATACTGTGTCAGCAATCCGCACATGAAATGTCCAGTTCAACAGTTACTTTACTGAGATGATCAATACCCGGCAGAGACCTGATGCCCATCCTCGACTTTAGGTTAGAGAGCCCGATAATGCATCACGCATTGTCGCATTGTAGTCACTTGGAGCCAAAACTATGTATGTAGTGGAAACCAGTGATTTCACAAACTCACAAAAGTAGGTCATAGCTAGCTGAAAAAAAAAAAAAAAGAATTTATTGGAGTTGATAGGAGTCTATTGCCAGCTTTGGAAGACAGGTTACTTGTAGTTGTCACAAACTATTATGAAGATATTACTAGAAAATATTCAAAAAGGTCTGAAATTTGCACAAGGCAAAAAGAATAAAGGGACTGATAGCCATAGCCATGGTATTTCATAGCAAAACACTACGCTGTATGGTCACCACATGACTTTGTGGTAAGATTTTGTGTGTGTGCACATGTACCCATGATAGTATACAGTTGTTAAAACATTGTCCCTGGCAGTTAGGAAGGTGAAACAACACTTAAGTCTTTAATATTCCTTGTTTTTTTTCCTCCCAGTTTTGTCATCAAACTAATATCAAAATACTGTATATCACATCCTGATGAAGGCAAGCTCAATTGCAGCACACAAACTAGGTATTTGTATGTAATAGCACAGCTTAAATGAAGGCTTTTTATATTTATACCCCTTGGCTGTGCTGTTAGTTACATATCCATCAAATGAAGAGCTCTGTTTCACTTGCTTTTTACATAAATTAAATCTAATTTGAACCCATACTTAGCCGCTAAGTTCTTTTAAACAGACTCATGGAGACTACGGACATTTCCTTCAGAAGTGTTACATTAATTCAATTCAATTCAATTCAGATTTATTTGTATAGCGCTTTTAACAATGGACATTGTCACAAAGCAGCTTTACAGAAATAAATGGATTAACAAAAAATA
>CM075016.1:6047597-6070663 GCA_037576675.1 Pangasius sanitwongsei | reverse complement strand
GTGGCACCATCCCCAGCAAACCAAACGGTTCTTCAGGCCGTCCATATGGAGCCCCAGCAGCAGCGAGCGAACTCAACTAATGAGAACTCCAACCAGAAGCAGGGCATCAATACTGTAAAAAAAAAAGCCTCCATATAACTAAAATTACAAACCAGGAGCCCAAATGAACACACTAGCTAGCAGGTTACACACACTGCCTGCCAGGTGTCCCCAAGGACATGTGACACTCTACTTCAAACATGTCCAAAATAACTATCTTTAGGAATAATAATACAATATTGTTTGGCAATTTTCACAATTATCAGTTACTTATTATTAACTGAGAATAGTAATAATTTAGTAATAAGAAAAATTATTTCCCCCCCCAAAAATGTATTATTGTCCAATAACAGCATTTCCCAAAAGGTTATTATTAGCCTTAGACTATATGGAGTGTCCACTATACTATAAACGCTAATGTATTAGAACAGGTGCATTAACCTACACCTGATTTGCCTTGCAGCCAGCACTACTGTCAGAGCTGCTGTTATAGAATATTAATCAACATCTTCTGACCAATCAGATCTGAGAATTCAACAGCACTGCGGTATAAATGTGAAATAGAACTCAGTGGGGAGTGCTGTTATAGGAAAATAAACACAACATTACCATTATCCACCCTGAGGTGGATCCTTTACCTACAACAACATGTGCCATGTGGGTGATTTATTCCTCTTATACCACAGCATTTTACCAGTGATTACATTTTTACATTTTATTAATGAACATCATGCTTTTTAACTGTTTACAGTTTAATGTTGTGGAACATCTGCAAGACAAGCTAGTTCCTGTTACCACAAACTACTGACACAATAACGTACAGTTTCCTATTTAATTTACATAAACTACAGTACGTTTTAAACCTGTATTGCTGTGTGATCTTTTGTGTTTTAATGTGTTGTACCATATGCCTTTATTTTATAGTGGGCTACTTATTGTTATTTAAAAGAAGTTTGTATTGCACATGATATACATACACCTTTGGATTAGTCTATGTCCCTTAAAGGAAGAATAAATGTTATAAATATAAATATTACTCGAAACCAAGAGTAAAACTGAATCCTCTTTTTATTTGGTGCTGATGTTTCACTGCATTTTTAGAAGACTGTGATGAATATACAGCTAAGTTATATATATATATATCCTATGATTTTAACCAAACAACTTGCCTATAAAGATACAAAACAAATACAACAAAGACAAAATGGTTTAAAAATAGGAACGACCTACTGTAATGCTGTATTCATAAATAAATTTACCCTGAAGTTGACTGTTATTCTATTACGCTCTTCTGTCAGCACTCAACATCCAGTGAAATGATCCCCAGAAAAGAAAAGGAAAAAAAAAAATAAAAAATTTTTAAAAAATCACAGAGCGCTGGTTTGTGGTCATTATTATTAAGGCAGCAGATCTTGCTCTATTCTATAGGTGGCGCCACACATGAAAAGAATTTCATCACAAAATCTCAAGGTTCCTGTGCAATTTCAGTGCCTTCATTCAAATGATCGGTGGCAAAAAATTTACAAATCACTACTGATTTATACTGACTGATTAAAAAACAAATAATAAAGGCAGTATTGTGGGGGGGGAGAACACGAATATAGTCACTGTTCAATTATCACAGTTTATACACAATCACAATTAAAGTATAAAAGAATAAACAGCAGGTCCACAAACAAAATAGAAAACAGCCATTTTAAAAATATACTGTTTAAAATATATTCAGCATCGAGGTCATTGTTTACTTCTATATTTAACTGACATGTTCAGAAATTACAAGGTCATAAATAATCTTCAATTGTTATATAATAGAGACTGGCCTAAACTTGCTATTGCTTCCAAGACAGCTTTTATAAAATTCTTTTCCTGGCATGTTATCCATCCATCCATCCATCCATCTTCTGTGCTGTTTATCCTACACAGGGTCACAGGGAGCCTGGAGCCTATCCCAGGGGACACCCTGGATGAGGTGCCAACCCACTGCAGGGCACAATCTCACACACACACACATTCATCCACTATAGACAATCTGGAAATGCCAATCAGTCTACAATGCATGTCTTTGGACTGGGGGAGGAAACCGGAGTACCCAGAGGAAACCCCTGAACCAAGGGGAGAACATGGAAACTCCACACACACAGGGCGGAGGCGGTATTCAAATCCCCAGCCCCGGCAGTGCGAGGCAAGCGTGCTAACCATTAAGCCACCATGACAGCCCGGCATGTCATCACATTCCTTAATATGACATAATATAAAGTATAAGATTGCACTAAAATCTATGTAAAGCTTATGGCTCTTTAATAAAACATTTTTACGATACACAAACATGAAAAAAACAAACAAAAAAAAACAGCAAACCGTGGCCCATAACCTGTTTAAAATCAGCAGTGATAACTGTATTCATCAAGAAGCATTAAACACATATGATTTGACTTGGAATGTGCAGCTGTTGATAATCCTTTGAATAAAACTGAGAGCAAATTATTTCTCATGCTGCAGGACTGGGGTGCGACTTAATTCACTTGTGTTGTAGCATCACCTACATGCATGACCAACCTGAAATCTTTTAGCTTTGTTTGCCTTCAGTCCCATCCACCATTATTACTCTTTCAAACCAAGCAAGCTTAGCCAGAGGATGCTCATACCTCACAACGAAAAAAGGGATCATCAAGAAACTGCCCTCTCAAAGTGTGAAAGCTCAGGAGTTTTAGGATGGTTGTAGGAACCTACACACACTCCAGAAACATAGAGCACAAACTGTGACCTGAAGGCAACACTCGTTTCCTCTTTACATTCATTTTATCAATTTGTATGGCTTTTTTTTATGTATAGGAGACAGTAGACTCCTATTATCTAGGGATATTATTTAAACGTTAACCCAGGCTATGAGGTAACACTGTAATATGTCTATCTGTTCATGTGTTAAAGGAATGTTCCAGCATTTTTCAACCTAATCTCCTTATACCTTCTCTGTATGCATGGGCGATTACCCCAGACAGAAATTCTGACATGTTTCCTTGTACTGAGAAAGCAACAGTAAACCTCTTTCTTCTAAACTCAGTTATAAAGGAAGTCAAAAGTGTAGTTGTTGGGCCAAACAAAAAAAGTATTGAGCCACTGTAAACATGGACGTGCTTTATTTTCTGTCTATCAGAATAACTACTTATTGAATTGCTTCGGTGATGATTGTCTGTCACATCCTAAGGTGATCATTGTTAATGTGTTCGAATGTGTGTTATTTAGTACAATATTTGAAATGTTTATTGATAGAATTCAACAACTACAATTTGAGTTACATTATAAAAAAATGTACCAAGTGAATAGATTTCTGTTCTTTTTTTTTTTTAGTACAGAGAATGTGCCAAAAGAATGCTTTTTTTATGGTAAATCTACTCATTACATATACAGTAAATAGAAATTAGGTTAACAAAACGCTGGAGTATTTCTTTAATATACAGTATGTGATCAGAACACAGCTGAAAATCAAAATAGGCAGTTATGTGCTTAGCCACGCCACTGAACTTTTATGATCTATATGGAGATTTTATTGCCTCTGAAAGCGCTACAGCAACTCTCTACCTCCTATCGCTCAGGCAATTAAATAGTTTTACAAGCCAGAGATAATGAACTGAAAAAAACACAGAGCTATTGCTTGAGATAATCCTACAGTAATAAAATATTTTCAGTCATGGATTTGTGGTTATAAGCATGTCTTGACTAAAACATTTATTTGTAAACATGAGAGGCACACTACTTAGTGGTCATTTACTGCTAAGTAACGTAGTGTATTGTATCACCGGCTGCATCGGGGTGACGAACTGCATGAGGGGTCCACTGCTGGTACCCTTCCATGTCTGAATAGCCGTGTATTGTAATACTGTTTTTGCTCTTGTCAACTTTCCCCTCACAGTTCAGAAGAATGTGTCAGTATCACTTTGGCCACTTGCAGCACAAGCGGAGTAGAGTTTAGGAGAAAAATGGATTTTTGTTTGTTTTTTTTAACCTGAATGGTATGAATTATACATTGAGGATTATGAAATATTAAGTATTTTGTCGCTCCAGGTTCACATTTATAAGCAGCCTCATTAAATTCAAGTTCTGTTTTGAAATGAAAATTGCAATGCCTTCTGGGTAAGTTCTGTTAGGGCAAGTCAATAAGGTGGTATTAAAATCAGTAGTAAAACTAAAACCTCTGTTACTACTACTACTACTACTACTACTACTACTACTACTACTAAACTGCCACCTCCAGTAGTATAATCTCTGTAATTTCTCACCATATGTCAATCTACTCTTGTAGTATATTTTTTTCTCTAGGCTTTACTAAAAAAAAAAAAAAAAAAAAAAAAAAAAAAAAAAATCCATAGTATAGTCCATATCTATATTAATGTAATAACAGATTTAAAACTGACTCTAGATGTGTTCACAAGTTTTTAGGATAACTATCTGGCTCTGCTATGGATAACGTGTGTGCTACTGTTTTCAAAAAGATATCGATTATGGCCTTATAACGAAAACATTCTTATTAAAAAGTGGTCAGCGCACTCCTATCAGTCTCTTCTGTTACTTCACACATGCAGATGCGGTTGTGTAAAAACAAGACTGCAGGATATTCCGAGCAGGCCACACAGAAAGGTGGAAAACTAGAGTAGGAAATGAATAACATGAGCTGCTCTCCCTTCACAAGTCATTTGGATGTAGAAGGGAAATGCTCCATGAACTCTTTGAGCTTGGTGGGGTAGTCCGTCATCACACCGGTGGCCCCAAGTTCAAATGCGCGTCTAAAGTCTTCCTCATCGTTCAGCACCCACACATAGACCTGTGTTTAAAAAAAAATATGATAAATATGTGATTTCAGCAGCTGAGTTGACATCTGCATAACATGTCCTTGAATAAACTTGCTGGGTTTCCCCCCCGTTTCATCACAGATCGCTCACCTGTATTCCACGAGCTGTTAGATGGTCAAACAGAGCTTTTCTCATGAGGAGGCTGATGAGGAAAATACAACCAGACACAAGAACAACCATTTGGTGCAGGTACAACAGTGTGTGTGTGCTGAAATAAATTTCAGGTCATTAACCTAACGTAACAAGCAGACTCTGTAAATATTTTGCCGAACTTGAACTTACGTGTCTGCCAGCCAAGTGATGAGGCGTTCACTCCGTGTCATCTTCCTGGGGTCTCGGAGTCTAAAGAGAAACATGGCCATTAACGGCAGTCCAAGTCTTCACACTTCATATTCCAGACGAACAAGACGCAGTTCATTGCTTGTTGATTCTAACAAGGAAACACACTGTGTTCTCACTGGACAGGAAGCACAACATGACTCTGTTACCTTCCATTACCGAACATCATTTGAACATTTGCGCTGCAGGTCATCAATTTCTTCAGTGGAGGTGTAGCATTTCTGAGACTTTAGGTGTTACTATGACAGGAATGAGATCTACTACACTGCAGTTTTGCAATTATTTGCAAAAAGCCACATTACAAATTCAAGATAAAGCTTTCAACTACACTCTTGGGAAAAGTTAGAACCAAAGTTTTATGTAAAACAATACAACAGAGTATTTCCCTATCAGAAATGTTTTCAAGTAACCATTTGTAGGGAACTAAGAACCCTTATTTATACTTCAGCCCTTCATATGGCTTAGAAATCAGACAATATGCGAAAAGCAGTCCAGGTCAGAAATAACAAGAACCAAGAACCCAAAAGGAAATACCTTTTTTCAAGGTATATTATTATTATTATTATTATTATTATTATTAGTAGTAGTAGTATTAGTAATTTTATTAACAGTGTAAGCAAATGTTTTATATGAAAATAAAAGCTATTCATTTAGCAAAAAAAGCACAAATACATCACTTCAATGTTTTTTCCTCTGTTTTAAGTACTATTTTGGAAACTCTACTAAGATTATTTTAGTAAAAAAAGCAATAATAAAGAAATAAGTAATCATTAATAAATGTGAGAATGCATATAGTATATTAGTATCGCTAAAAATACATAAGTGTTTGATATGTTGAAACTCACTTTAAAGTAATAGAAGGCATGGGGATCTCCAAGAACTGCTCCTTAAGGGGTACAAAGGGCAGAAGGCCAGTATAGAAAAGCCCCACAAGGAGCAGAACTCTGGGTAAACTGAACAGCAGTGGGATCCGAGGGTTCTACCACAGAAAGAGGAAAAACAGCAATCTAGAGCTGTTATACTACAATACAGTGTGAAATATGAAACTAATATAACGTACAGTCATGGGAAAAAGACAGTACACCCTCCTTCAATTCTGTGTTTTTCTTTATTAGGGCCTAAATAACAATTGTGTGGTCCTCACCAACTTCTTTAAACAAACTAATAACCTCAGGTGACCAAAAAACAACACAGATTTCAATATGTAGTCCTTTTTCCCCCCAAGAACTAAACCAACATTCAGAAACCTTCAAGACAGTTGCCAGTCTTCCCATTAGTGGGTGTCCCAGCAAAAATGACAGCACAATTAGAAAAAGACTGAACAAGTATGGCTTTCATGGAAGAGTGGTTAGAGAAAAGCCCCTTCTCTCCAAAAAAGAATAAGGAGTATTATGATTGCAAAACTGCATCTGAACAAAGCAGAAATGTTCTGGAACAATATCCTTTCTACTGAACAAGGTGGAGATGTTTGGTCATACTGCACGGTGCCATGTTTGGCGAAAAATCAAACACAGAGTATCACCACAAACACCTCAAACCAACTTTCAAGCATGGTGGTGGAGGGGTGATGCTTTGGGCTTGTTTTGCAGCCACAGGGCCTGGGAAACTTGCAGTTATTGAGACACAGATGAACTCCACTTTATACCAGAATATTCTTGAGACAAATGGCCATCTGTCCAGCAACGTAAGCTGGAATGGAACTGGGTCATGCAACAGGACAATGATCCCAAGCACACCAGCAAATCAACATCTGAATGGCTGAAGAAGAAGGAAAAAAAGAAGGTGTTGGAATGGCCAAGTCAAAGTCCAGACCTCAACCCATTAAAGATGCTATGGCGGGATCTTACGGAAGCTGTGCATAAACGAATGTCCTCAAACATTAATGAGCCGAAGCAATGTTGTAAAGAAGAGTCAAAATTTCTCCAAAATGATGTGAGAGACTGAATCTCCTACAGAAAATGTTTATTTTCAAGTTATTATTGCTGAAGGGGGTTTTACATGTTACTGAATTATATGGTGTACTTTTTCCCCCCCACCTGGTTTCTGAATGCTGGTTTGCTTTTTGGAAATAAAAAGACTGCATATTTAAACCTGTTGTGCGTTTCTGTTGTCACCTGAGATTATTTATTTGTTTATAGAAGTTGGTAAGGACCACCAAATTTTTATTGAGGCCCTCATGAATAACAACACAGAACTGAAAGAGGGTGTACTTTTCCCCCATGACTGTATAAGAATAAAGCCAACCTTACAGTCATGGCTCTTACCTCTTTGTAGCATTTCTGAACTATCTGGTCACTGGAGTTACCCCATACAGTCAGCTGCTCCCGATCATATTTTACAACCAGCTCCGAGACCTTCAGGAACAAGACAGCATCATCCAGTCAGTACCTGTTCTGATTATCTGTCATGTTGCAGGAGTGGTTTACGATTGTGCAAAGCACTGCACTGAGATGGCACAGACCTTCCTGATGAGTGTGTCATCATTGACTTTGATGTCAATGTTAACGGGGGTCTTTGGGAAAGCCTCAAATACGTCTCTCAGTAGAGGGATGTGTTTATCCTCACCTCCTTCGACAAAGCACTCTGTATAGACACATGGAGCAAGTATTTGACATACGGGCTAAATATGATACAGTGCCCTACAGAATCTCTGGCCCCTTCATAAAATGAGCAAACAAAGATTAGACACAATAATTCAAGTTTTCCAGTTAAACATTAGGAGAAACCTAACAAAAAATCTTTATTCTCTATTAACTATTGCTCAAATCATATTTTCTCTCAGATATACTCAAATGAATATTCTAAATAAATCAACAAACCGTCATACTTGAAAACATATGAGCTTCCCATGAACTCTGTTGTTCCCATTAACCATATCCTGTCTCAATGGGGCTTGCATAAAAAATTGTCTAAAAATGTGATCCCAAAAACAAAACAAAACACAAAAGAGGTTGTTGACCTGCACAAATCAGGTAATGGACATAAAAATAATAATAAATAAATAAATAAATAAATAAATAAATAAATACACAAGGAGTTAAAAATACCATTTATCACATTTACAGCCAAACAACTCACATGTCTAGATGAAGGAGGAGGAAAAAAAAAAAAAAGAGCCCAAAGATCACAGTTTTAGGATTGCACAGTTTAGTTGATTCTTGTGGTTGTCAAGTGGATCACTGATGCTTTGTGCTTTGTGGCTGTTTTGTATCTGGCGGTTCAGTGGCTTTTGTGAAAATCATGGCATCATAAATTCTACCAAGTAGCAGGATATTTCAGCCCAAAGTTTGGTTTCCTCTACCAGGAGGTTCAGTGTTGGCCACTGATAGAGCTTTCAACAAGATGATGAGCCAAACGTACAGTGAGGTCCATAACTATTTCGACATTGACAAAGTTATTGTTATTTTAACTGTCTACCAAAGTGTATTGGAGTTAAAATTAAATAATAAATAGGAGCTCAAAGGGCATGATTTTTACGGATGCAGTAAAAAGTCTGGAAGAGCATCACCAGAGAAGATACCAAGCGTCTGGTGATAACTGTGGGTTCCAGACCTCAGACAGTCATTGACTGCAAAGGATTTGCAATCAAGTATTAAAAATTTAATTAAATTGAATTCATGATCGTGTTAGTTACTTTTGGTCCCTTAAAAAGGGGGACCATATAAAACGTGTTCCTACTAATTCTTACACCATTCACCCGATTTGGACGTGAATATTCTCAGATTAAAGCCGAAAGTCATTTTTATTATTTAATTTAAACTCCTATATATTGTGGTAGACAGCTAAAATAACAATATATTTGTCAACGGCCATACATTTGTGGACCTGACTGTACTTGGCCTGAACTGAAGCAGCAAGACCACATACACATACCTAAGAATACAAAGAAGCTTAAAATGTTATGCACATTCTACAAGTGTCTCCAGCCTCTTTAGAAATGATACATTATAGGAAGAGACTCCCTGCTTATTCTCACAAAATATTGATCTTAAGGGTGTGGATAAGTTTGAAACCAGTGCCTTGTAATAAAAATGTTCGGTATCTAAGAAATTCAAAAACAAAAACGGTGAAATAAAACTATTTATGAAGGGTGGTAACAATCCTGGGCACTGTAGTTAATTTTGTACAGGCAAAAAAAAAAAAAAGGTCTTTAGTAGGTCAGGAGATCAGTGCACTTTAAACACATGCATATTTACGCCAGTCACACTAACACACATGTCTGGAACAGGACGTGGGCTGTTACATATCTAACTCATTCGAGACCACAGGAGGATTAAAACAGCTGCTGAAGGCCAGACCACTCACCTCGCTTGAAAGTCACACCAAGCTTACACAAGTATGGAGGAAGATCCTGAAGAAAAATTCACACACACCCACACACATACACAACATACTGCAGTCTTACACATAAGCGCATATCTATTATAAAAATATAAAAAGGCAGTGCAAAAGTTAATTGCAATATTCACTGTAAGACAGATGTAAATACAGGATAGAACCCTTCCACTCACAGCGTACGCAACATCTGAAATGTTGGCGCTAACTCCGGTCGACCTCTTCAGGTTGGAGTCATGCAAGACCACCACCTGCTCGTCCTTGGTCAAATGACAGTCCAGCTCCAGCATGTCAGTGCCAAGCTGTACAGCACTGTGGAGGAAGAGGAGGACGGGGGGATACGGGAAGAATGGAAAACGGGAATGCATGGTTCAGCTACTCAGGAAAGGGAGGTATGATGAAGACACAGGAGCCTTGAAGATCACTAAATATGCATGCAACCAATGAATAGTGACCGGTGAGAAAACGCACTGCCTGAAGGCTGCCATCGTGTTCTCCAGGTTCTCACCTGCACCTGTGGCAGGGGACAGAAGACCAACACACATACATTACCCATGGGACGTGAAGTGAGCAGGGGTTATCAGAAGGGAATTGCACCATAGTATCAATGCAGGCAAATGGGCTAAAGGTCTTATGAACCTTGAAAGCTGATAGCATTAGTTTTAACAATGTCAGGGATTTTCTATTGGCAGGAATGCACCATAGGTCCATGGTTCACTAATTCACTATAATATTACAACACAACAGAGCTTATTATTTATTTATTTTTTTTAAATTACATTTTTAACCGGATAAGGATTATTTTTGTCAGAATGACTGAACGTACCAGGATATATACCGTATATTGAGACAAACTAACTTACAGAAAAGACATTTAACCATAAAATGGACAATAACAGCTAAAGTGAATAGCAGACTCACCGCCGCGGTGGGAGATGTGGCGGCTGCGGAACGTCTCGCGCTTCCTTCGATGCAGCAACGAAGGACATTTTAGCAACAAAGCGGATGTCAGCACATAGCCAGTAACCGTGGATAAAACATACACCGCGGCACTCATAGCTGTAATTACTTATAATTAGGAATAAACTGGCTAAAAATAAAAGAACGCAGCGAGTGACAGCGAGCCAAGGCTCAGCTAACAGCTTCTTCTAGGTTTCTTGCTAGCTCAGAGGCTAAACACCGGCCGGCAACCTGCTCACACCGCCGCTGCACCACTTCACCTCGAGCTGCCACCGGGATGAACTTCACAACACTTCCTAACTGTTCAGCCAATAAAACCTTTCTTTCGTGTTAACCATCAGTGTTATTAATCCATTCAGACTTTCCTCAGCTACACTCAACACTAAGCTATCCGATGTCATGTTATGATAAATCCACAGGTTTGTCAGGTCTCCGTTCTCAGGGTTGTTTTCTTATACGCGCATTCTGATTGGTTGTGCACAAATGACACTGATGTCACTGATTGGCTGAAACGGTTCACGGCGCACCAGCCAATCAGCAGCACAGATTTTAAGCTTCTTAATAGGCATAATACATTCATCCGGTTTATCGTGTTAGGGTGAACAAGACTCCTCAAAGTGTAGTGCGTTTAGGATATAGTTTTAGAAGCTCACTACTAACTAAGTAATTTATTGGTACTTTGTGGTCTGTTCAGAATGAACCAACTGGCAATTTAGTGACTACACCGTAGTGACATATACTGTACATTACTTTGATGATTAGACCTTATAAAGATGGGCAATTCAGTACATTGGATTTCCACACTCTCAATTCTATCTTTCAAATTAATTGGATTAAACATTGTAACATAAAGTCATTGTGGTTCTATATTCCTAACTTAATAAGTTAGACAAAGAAATCCCCCTCCACCAAACATTTTCCCAGGGAGAGCAATGCAGTGAGTTTGTTCAACATGCTGGTGAGTTTGTTGAGCTGCTGCTCCTGCAAAATGAGACAGAGAGCCTGCACTGCCAACTCCAGCCTTAACTTCCTGTAATGAGGAGGAGGGAGGGGCCAGGCCGTGAGGATGCATGCCTGGCACTGAGTTGTCTAATCAGTGGGAGAGAATAATAAAGGAGTGGCTGGAAACGTCTGAGAGAGATGCACGTGTGCTTGATGTTGGTGCTACATTTGTGGTTTCTGTTATGTTTGAGTTCTGTTTATCAATAAACATTACGTTTGACTTCACTTGGTTCCTGCCTCCTCCTTGCCCATCCATGACGTTTGTTACACTGGTGCTGAAACCCGGGAGGGACGAGGGACGCGCAGTCGGAGAGCCCTCGCCACTGCGGGAGAATAGTGGCGCAGAGGAAGTGTGGTGCTGGAGCGGTTGCCGGAGGATGGAGGAATCGCTACTGTCTGCCTGGGAACAGAGGCCCCGTTGCCGTCCGCCAGGAGGCGGGAGTGCAGCTGCCGTCCCCCTGAAAGGGGGAGGAGCTGCAGCCCTCCGCCAGGAGGTCCAGTGCCAGTGCCCGGTGTCGTGAGGGATCGCTTCCTCAGGTGTTTCCAGCCACTCCTTTATTACTGTCTCCCACTGATTAGACAACTCAGTGCGTGCATCCTCACAGCCTGGTCCCTCCCTCCTCCTTGTCACACTCCTCCGTGGTCAGATTCAGTCCTCCCGCCTGAATTACACCCCCTCCTCCACTTTCAGGAGGAGTGATGCTGCCCTCTTTGCTACGTCCTTCAGAGAGACAAGAGGAAGAAGAGGGGAGAGAGAAGGAGCGAGCAGGAGAGACAGCGCAAGAGGGAGCGAGAGGAGAGAGAGAATACAAACTGGTTCTCCGGTCTCCAGACATGCTGCCATCTGGCCATCTGGTCCTCGGCCATCTGGGAAGTGATCCCCCACGATGCCGGGCGCTGGCACTGGACCTCCTGGTGGATGGTTACAGCTCCTCCCCTTTTCAGGCAGACTGTATCCGCACCTCCGCCTCCCGGCGGATGGCAGCAGGTCCTCTGTCCCCAGGCAGACGGCAGCTGCTCCTCCCCTTTTCAGGCCAATGGCAGTGACTCCTCCGTCCTCCAGCAACCGCTCCAGCACCACACTTCCTCAGTACCACGATCCTCTCACAGCAGCGAGGGCTCTCCAACAGCACGTCCCACCTCCCTCCTGGATTTCGACACCAATGTAACAAACTTCATGGATAGGAAAGGAGGAAGCGGGAACCGACTGAACTCCAATGTAAAGTTTTAATAATAAACACAACTCCAACATAACAGGAACCACAAACTTAGCCCCAACATAAAACACGAGGGCAGCTCTCTCTCCCCCACTGATTAGACAACTCAATGCTAGGTGTGCATCTTCACAGCCTGGCCCCTCCCTCCTCCTCGTCGCACTTCCCCAAACTTGCCTTAATATAAATATCAGTCTCTCCTCAGGATATCAACTGCAGTCTAATGGTCAGACTAAATGTCTGAATCAGAAAGTCAGGAAGTATCTCCATGCCTATTGTGCCCTGAATCAGCAGGACTGGAGCACATACTTGCCATGGGACGAGTAAGCCCAGAACTCAGTGATACACTCCTCAACAGGCCTCACCCCCTTTTAGTGTATACTGGGATACCAACCAGTTGGGTGGATACCAGTTGGGTGAAATCTCAGATATCCCAGCTGTGGGTGAGTGGATTCAGAGGAGCGAGCAGACATGGTAGACAACAGAAACTCCTGCCCAACCATCATCTCCCACACCAATCTGTATGTCCTGTACAGATGGTGTAGTTGTCAACACAAGACCTGCAGCTGAAACTTCCATCACATAAGTCTTCAGTTTATAGGTCCTTTCAAAGTCATAAAGCAGATTTGAGGCTGTTTTGAGAGCAAAGGGAGGCCCTACTCAGTATTAGTATAGTGTTCTAAAAAGTGTTCTGTGAGTGTATGAGCAAATGGACTCTTAGGCATTTCAAGAAGCTTTACAGTTTGCTCTTCACAAGTGCTGTGTACCTGTGTATGACCCTATCTTGTCTGGATTGTGCCATTGTCTCACCCTGTATTTGTCTATGCCTCTGATTTTTGGATTATTGCCTGTTTCTTTGACCATTTTTGGATTGTGTTTTGGACTGTATATGTTCTCTGATTTTTTGGTACTTGACCTGGAACACATTTCACCTTGCTCTTTGTCCAAATAAACCTTTGCACATGGATCCGTATAACCTGTCTCACAGGCCTGTCACATTCTGCTTCACTACTGCTTTTTCTACCACCCCAAATAATCGACGGCTCTGCACAGCGGCAACTAGTGAATGTATTATTAATCTATAAGGGCTGGAAAACAGTGGCATACCTTTAGGATAGGTGGTGCTAACAATATGATTGCTATTCAAAATTATATTTATGGTCTTTTTGCTGGCCAGGTTTGTGAAGATGGGGTGCTTTTGCTAGGTTTCTAAATTTAAAAAGTATTAAACCATGATATCTTAGCCAGGGTATGCATGTTACCTGAAACCTAACATGTTCCTGTCACAGTGCTTCCAGAAGGTTACCTACTGATTACAAACAAATAACTCTATACGTTATGTTGCAGTGTGACTACTGTTGACTTGCAGTGTTGCAAATTTACATAGCTACAATATAATCAGGAGTTTTACTTTTCCAGTTGTCATAGCATAATTGGTTGTGTTGAATCCCCAACCTGTGTGGAAGTTTTGAAGACCTCAGCTGCCTTCTGGAATGGACCACGATAATAATGGACTTACATAGTTTGGTGTGTCATTACCATCTCAAAATCAACATTCTTGACTGTGTAGCCTAGTGGAGATGCCTGCTAGAAGCTCATACCCAGGCAGTAGTTTTTAGCATTATTTAGCTGCATGGTCAGAGTGTTGCATTTTATAATGGCTACTGTGGGTATCTTAAGATGTTCACAGCTCTTTTCCCTTATGGCTGTTTCTTGCATTGTTAATCTTGACGTTATGAAGTTTTATGATGCAGGATGGGGCTCAGGAAATTCTTTACTATTTTAATGAGACAAGGAGCTAAAAACTAGTAAGCACTGATGCTCATTGCTCAAGAAAATAGATAATGAAAATTAACTGCCTCATGTCCATTATTTCCGGCATAGGCTCCAGATCCACCGTGATCCTGACCAGGATGCAGTGATTACTGACTGCATTATCTTCACAGTACTCACCCCAATGTCCAGCTGTTCACGCAACTCCTTCCTTGCAATCAGCTACCAGTTCTACAAACTAAAACTTGGAGCAGTTCATATCTTTCACTTATTTGTGGCTACATGCTAACAGTAACCCTAGACAGATTGTGCTCTTTCTCATGTATTACCCACCCATGCTTAGCAGAGTGAATGTAGTAGAATGACAAATGCAAGTTTCTCATACTCTATGCCAGGCCTCAATTAAATCTCATGACTGCTTCATGCAAAAGTCTCTCTATGCTTTCTCTTTTCTAAAATAAATCTGCCATTCAGCCCTGCAGTTAAATGATGTTGCAAAACTTTTACGTATATGAAACTTACAGAGGATAGTTCTTAGAGGAATTTGGATTCAGTGTAGTTTTGTACATGATTGCATCGGTAGTTAATTTTTATAGCATGTGTACTCTGCATAGCTTGTAATATTTTTGAATGTGCCGAAGCCTATCTTTAGAGTTGTGTCTAGCAAGCCCATGCGAAGCAAACATGTTTCACTGGAAAAACCAGTAGATTGCCAAGAATGCTGATGTTCCTGATAATGTATAAGGGTCAATAACTGACAGTGCTACAATGGGCCTCAGCTGTTTGGGAACAAGGAAGCAGATCCTCCTATGCACAATTCGTCAAGACGTTTATGCATGTGTTCAACCACTGACCGGAAGGAAATGAAACTGGTGAGCAGTTACTGACTATGAAGCTAGGTAAACGCAGAGTGTCTGAATATGCCCTAGAGTTCCAGACCATGGCGGCAGGTAGTGGCTGGAACAACATGACTTTAAAGGCTGCATTTGGGGTTATACCAAGGCTGTTATACATCACTCAGGGAAGCCCTTTGTGTTCACAGCACTGATTGATTCTGGTGCCGCAGGAAATTTTATCGATGAGGACGCTGTGAAGCACCTTAACCTACCGACCAACCAACAGTCACCACCCTTAAAGATCCAAGCCATCGACAAAATACCCATAGGAGAGGTCACCATTACCCAAAAAACTCAACCCCTCCTCATTTAAGTTGGAGCCATACACCACGAGCACATCCAACTGCTGGTCACTACATCACCCACGCATCCCATAATCTTGGGTATTCCGTGGTTGGAGCTGCATAACCCACAGTTACTGCTGGTCTCTTCACTGCTTCTCTCACTGCCTGCAAAAACCCAAGGTCATCATTGCTTCTACCTCCATTGAAAGCCTTGACGACCACGGGGTGTTCACAGTTCGACAGGAGTATTAGGACTTAAAGGAGGTATTCAGCAAGATCTAAGCCAGTGGATTACCTCCACATCATACCTATGACTGTGTCATAGAGCTATTAGCGGGTACTACACAACCATGTGGCTGAATCTACCCTCTTTCCATGGCAGAACAACAAGCTATGGATGAGTATATTCAGGAGGCTCTGCAACAGGGCAATATTAGACCCTCCACTTTTCCCCATGTCAGCTGGCTTCTTTTTTGTGGCAAAGAAAAGGGGTGGTCTTCGACTGTGTATTGACTATAGAGGGTTGAACCAATGCACTGTCAAATATAGGTACCCTGTAGTGCCTGCTGCTCTTGAGCACTTCCGAACAGCCCTGTTCTTCACCAAACTCGACTTCTGAAGCACCTACAATTTGGTACGCATACACATAGGGAACGCAGCTTGCATCCCTAGACAACAGATCCCAGCCAACTGTCCCCCAAACAAGCCCTTTGTCCCCGCACATTTGTGAACTCAGCTCACCTCTTGGGCCCACACTACCGGCCACCCTGGTACTCATCACACCTATCAACTGCTCAGAGAAAAATAAAGGTGGCCCAACATGCTTTCTGAGATACAGCGCATGGTATCCTCATGTACATCTTGTGCCCAGGCCAAAGTTCCCCGAACATTGTCAGCAGGAAAGCTCTTACCTTTGTCCACTCCGCAATGCCCATGGTCTCATCCTAGCCATTGATTTCCTCACAGACCTACCTGAATCCCAGGGTAATACCACCATCCTGGTGGTCATCAACTGATTTTCAAAATCTTTACATCTCATACCACTTCCCCACCTACCGTCCGCCTTTTCCACAGCAGAACTCCTATTTAACCATGTTTTCCTTTACTTTGGTATTCCTGAGGATATAGTGAGTGATTGAGGCCCACAATTCACCTTTTTTTAAACTCACAATTCAATAAACTGCATTTTCTACCTGCTATTGCATCCGCATCTACTCTTTCACATGACAGTTACCACAACTGTTACAACTCAATGGGAAAAAAAACTATCTTTATTTATCTAACTATTTATTAAGTATCTTTAAACTTTATTTTATATTGTTAGCCAGCTCATCTGCCATGAAATGTAATGGTGAACGGTAAAACATAATATAGAAATTGAAATCAGATAATGCACCAAAAATAAGGAAGTGATTGAATGAACTAGTATCCTACACAGCTTGTAAGAAGGAATGATAGTCTGGGATGTTGCTGCAGCTAAATTCTGGCAAACAGCCAAAAATGACGAAAAAGCAGGGTATGGCCAAAATTGGCCATTTCTGCATATAATATATTTTTAGAAAACATAAATATATGTCACCAAAGCAATGTAAAATTATTTTTATTTACTTTCTAACCTTGCCTATGCTATTAGCCTTCAGAAATCTCCTTAGGGAGATAAGGGGCCAGTTTAACAAACACCGCTGTAGTCTGCCTAAAGATGTTTTAATTGCTAGCTTGCTAGCTATGTGTGTGCTTTATTTATACAGTGAAAGTTAAGATATGACCAAGTTGTTGGTTATGTGCCATAGTGAAATGGACATAAGCCTAGTCAATTCAGTTTGTAAGCGTTTAAACACCAGCTGTCAACTTATCCACACTCACAGTTGTGCTTGATTGTGTTTGAATGCTAATAAAAATGGGAAATTCATCCAACAGAACAAAACACACTGAATTAATCAGTGATTACTTCAGCACTGATGTAAGAGCACAGTGATCAGTTGAGTCACGAGCGATGATGAGGCTTGTGGACATCTTTCTGATTACAGAGTTAATAGATCTATTTATCGGACTCCCATTAAAAATAATTATATTCAATGCTTTTAATGTAGTATTGGTTATCAGCTTTGAAATCAGTAAGATCTCTAGCCCTTTATAACACAGGAAAATATGTACTTCCAGCTTGAAAGCTGTATGTAGGTCAGCCACACCCATAATTATTCACATTTCAGGGCATGTATTCCCCTTGAACCATTTCTATGAAGGACATGTGTTATGAAAGA
Source organism: Pangasius sanitwongsei (assembly GCA_037576675.1). Lineage (NCBI taxonomy): Eukaryota > Metazoa > Chordata > Actinopteri > Siluriformes > Pangasiidae > Pangasius > Pangasius sanitwongsei. The sequence continues at coordinate 6,052,713 of CM075016.1, read as the reverse complement.
CCTTTATGAAGTAACTTTATGCAGCAAAAACATTTCCCTGAACTATCCTGGCATTATACATTCATCATATATATTATATGACATTATGAAACTGGTATTTTGGTGGTGTCACCTGTGTGACGATTTTATAGCTGTTCTTTTACCCAAGTTACACCTTAGTAAATTATTGTATTGTGCAACTTAGGCTATTGTATTGTTCACAGAGACTTTAAGCTGAGGAATTATTCATTAATTGACATTGGACAGTTGACAGTCTCAGAGACCATTTTGTACATAAAGGTAAAACCACACTCTTCTGAATTTTTAAGCAGATACATAATAAACCTATTACATATAATGTATTCCAGACACAAGTGTCCCAAAGGTCAGCTGATTTGTAACAGTCAAAAGTTCATTCCCAGTCATAAACAAAGTCCACACACATCTACTTCATTCACTGTAGCTGGTTTATCCAGAACTACTTTGGGGGGAAATCAGTCTTTAGAAATGATTCTAAACTGACAGTTCATCCAAAATAATCATACAGATTCCCCTGGTTGTTTTCCGCCCTCATCTCGGTGTCATTTGAAAAAGGCTCAGATGTCTTCTGAACTAACAGCAGTCCTGCAAGAATGGAAGAGTCTGGAAAAGGATTTCCAACAACTCCAGGTAAGATTTCATACTAGTGATTGGCATTATAGCTCACCTTAGTGATCTGAATCTTTTGAGCTATGCAAGATTTGATTCATTTGATTCACCACTCAGAGGGATCCAGAAGCATTAAACTAAAAATTCAATGCTATGGGGTCATAATGTCTTAAGTTGACAGCTGAGGTGGATAGTCATTTATACACTGGGCTTTTTTCGGAAGTCTCAGATGTGTTTCCAGTGACCTCTTGGGATTTGAAATTCCATCACATTGCACAGTTGTCTAGGCATTCTGATGGGCATACATTTGGAAATATTAACCTTCACACCACAAATGTTATGTAGCCATGTGTCCTTGAGCACCGAAAGTGTCTTGAATGATCATCTGTCCTTAACTTTGTTCCCTTGTGATTGGATCATCCAAGACAGTTGTTATTACCAGATACGAACAGAGTGCATACGTAAGGGTGTGGTTGGGGACCACACTGGTTAAAATCTCACAATAAAGGGCAGAACCAATATATACAATCACTTGCCATTAATTACTTTGTATGTAGCTTATTGTAGCAGGTGTAGAAGAGGAAATGCAAACCATACTAATTGTGTTGAAAAGATTAATACTTCATTATCTTGGATGAGGTAAAACTCATCCTAGTTTAATGAATAATAAAATAATAAACAATAAATAATAAAACAGTTTAGTAAATAACAAAATAAAAACAGCTAAACAAGATACTAGATACTAGCTAACTCTAGATCAGGGGTGTTAAACTCAGATTCTGCCCAGGCCACATCAGCATTTTTTGTGAGACCCTCAAGAGCCATAATCGAAGTCTATAATATTTTAACTTAATTAACATATTCTATCAACTAACACCAATGACCTAGGCTCTGAGATTAGAAAAGGATGTTTCTAGGAAAAAGAAGGGCTAACAGAAACTACTAATATCTATGAACTATTAGCTAATAAAATTTATTATACTGATTATAATAGAATTTTTATTGGATACCATCTGCTGTGATGCGAAACAGGATTAGTCAATCGGGATGATGCATTTTTCCTGTTTCTGTTTGAAAGCTACTAGTCATAGATAGCTATGACTATAAGCGCAGAGATATTGAGGTGAGAGCAGGTGAAGCCTGCTGAAGTTTACTGCAGAAGAAAAGTCGATGCGGATTTATAATATAAGGTGTAATTTTCTGTTATAAAAAACATGCTATTTTAATCATTTTCAGTAGAACTGTAATGAAGGTATTTTATGGCAATGCTATTAATATGGAAAGATTGTTTGATGGTAGATTATGTTGTAAATGATTAAATAACAAATTTGTGTCACCACCGATCCTACTGCCGTCTGACATCCACCTTAAAAGTGTGAGCACTTCACCCTCACCAATTTGATTGCATACATCAGGAAAACAATCATGATTTTATTTTGTATATTTCCTCATCCCACCAAAATGAATTTATTGTTACAACACTGCCAGCACAACACAAAACTCATTTTTGATGTGAGTGTGACTTACATCAAGCGCAGCACACAGCCAGTATTCAGACCGCAGTCAATCCAGCTGCAGTAGGAACCATATACCTATATACGGCAGTTTTTGGTAACTACCTTCAGATGAGATAAAAGGCTGCTGTTACTTTTAGTTAAACACTTTGAGATGTGTTTGTGCGCACTGTACAATGGTGGTGGATACGCTACAGATCTTCTGGATAGTCAGAAAATGTTGCACAGTAGTGTACTCTTGGCCAATTCACTATTATTTTTTCACACAGTTCACACAGGCCAAGTGAAACGAAGCTGCGGTCCGGATTTGGCCAGCAGGCCTTGTGTTTGATGCATGTGCTCTAGATACTAGCTAGCTAGTTAATTAGCCACTATCTTTTTCTATTTGAAATACATCAACAAGCAGAATAAAAAAAAAAAGCAGTCAAACTGACGAAATCCAATTAATTAGCATTAATTTCCTACTGTTGCTTTTTTCTTTTTGTGTTTCTCTGAACCAATTAGATATGAACATTTTATGATCTCCATATTCTCCTGATCTTCTAACCATAGTTATGTTAGTTACCTATTATTTTCAAACCACAAGGGGGCTCCTGCCACTGTGTGATACATAAACCTCTTCACCAAATGATAGAAGCTAAAGTGTGCTTTTTTGCATATCTGTTTTAATAACCGTGGGGTGCCTTGGTGGTCTGGGGCTCTAAGCAACCACTTATACCACTTATAGCAAGAAACAGCTCTGAACATGAAACAACACATGAAACACACTGATCCAGCCTGAGGCCACACCCATTCCATGCCCTGGATTTTGGCTCGACTCCATCCAGCGAGGGGTACAACATGTCTGCTTCAACATGCAGCAGGCCTGACCAAACCATCAGTATGTTTTGCACTTCTGCTATAAGTCAGGAATGGCAATATAGTGAAAAAATGTTATCATTCACCTACCTCACATTTAGTCCCACTATACAAAACAAACCTCTTTTTTGGCAAAAGGCTACAAATGGCTGTTGAATATACTGAAACATGTTGGGTTCGATTCAGCTATATTGTAGAATAAAAGAATCATAAGTGAACAGGAATCATGAGACCTGTCATGAGTTTAATTTAGGTTAATTTCACACTCCTGAGTGATAAGTAAGAGATCAAGAGACCAGAAATAGTCACTTTAATTTGTAGATTTGTGGGTTTGATTTATGGAGTGCATGAGAATATTAATACTCAAATATGCATTTGACATCTACTTAAAACCCCTTAAACTCCCAGAACCCACTGGTGGGTGCAAATGTGCTTTGCTTACACTCATCACTACATACTTTATCTATTAGTTTTCACTTGAGTTTCACTATTAGTTTTCAAAGGAGTGAATCTTTCATGAATCACCCAATACTATTTAAAGTTTCTTCACACAGAGCACATTCAATTACTGTACGGTGCATGTTTAATTTGAAGAACTTTCTCTGGTTAATAATTGCCTGAACTTTTTAATGAGAATAAAGATTCGAAACAGTAACATACCTGTTTTATTAATTAAAACATTTCTTTCTCTTGCTCTCAGGAGACCCATCGGCTTTATATGCAGAAGCTAGATGAAGTCTCCAAGCTCCAGAACAGCTTTACTGCCTCTATAACTCGCCAGAGGAAGTGCTTAAAGGACATGTCTCAGTCTCTGAAGAAGTGAGGAGTGAATTTACTTACTTTCTGTGTTTCTATTTCTGTTATAATTACTGTTATTCATGAAGACACCTGTCAGTGCCAAAGCATCTCACTGGGGTGTTCATGTTGTCTGTCTTCTACTCTCTCATCTTATTCTTATTATTGCACTAATTTACACAGACAAGCTTTTTTACAAGTTGCCTACAAGTTTCTTTACTTTACACTGCAAGGCACATTTAAAACCCCCATTACAGATGCAGTAAAGGATTAACAGAAGAGGAAACAAAATGTGTGGAAGAAATTAAGGGACATCTTCGGGAGAGGCCTGCCATTTTCCTTCAGATGGAGGCCTTCCTTCCTAAGAAAAATGGGTAATGCAGTACCACAGGATAATAATGTAACCATGTGGTTTTGGGTATGATCTGTTCTCAGTATTTAATGTCTTGTTGGTTTTTTTTGTTTTTCCTAAAGGCTATACCTCAGTCTTGTGCTTGGGAATGTGAACGTCAATCTTCTAAGCAAGCAGTCAAAGTAAGGACTGATATATGTATATATATATATATATTTATATAGCCATGTCCAGTATATGTAAGCATGTTGAATATGAAACTAACTATTATTTTCTCACTTTCATTTCATTAGTGTTTAAAGTAGAAACTTGCACCCTGTATGTAAAAGAAAAGGAAGTGATGTCATTTTTGTAGCTCCTCTGTAAAGCTTGATGTCCCTTAGGAACTCTTCAGAAACACTTTACCACCTCTGTATTCGTTCATGTTTTACAGAACTGATGTTTTTTTGTCTCCAATGTTGCTTCCAATTCAAAACCCAATTCCAGAAAAGAGTGCCCTGCATCACTTTTTTACTAAGTGAGGCGCACTCAACTTTATTGAAAAAGGTCTCAGCTTGCTACAGTGCACACACCAGTAAAAATAAATGTATAGTACATTGATATGAATATAAAATTTACTTTTTATTACAAATCCCAGTTTGCGTTTGTGGGAAATTGTGTCTGAAGTTTTCACGCCCTGTTTTGTGTGAAAGCAACATTTATACATCAGATCCCAGAAATTCAGGAATAGCAGCATTTCTCAGTTCTTAGGTTTTTACTACACCTGCTGAAGAGAAATGCTGCTCTAGGAAGAATTTGTGAATTACATGTATCTCACCTCTAGGTGGGAGTATTTACATTCAAAAGTGGATCATATAATCTACACGTAGATTTATAATTTCAGCATAGTCATCTGAAGTGAAGTGAAGTGACTTGTGGCCAAGTACGGTGACCCATACTCGGAATTTGTGCTCTGCATTTAACCCATCCA
>CM075016.1:5994403-6016830 GCA_037576675.1 Pangasius sanitwongsei | reverse complement strand
AACCATACAGCATGGCCGCTCTCACCACTGTCTTGTACACCTTCCCCTTGATTCTCGCTGATATTTTTCTATCACACTCCATTTCATTAATGACAACTGCAACCATCATAATTTTGGTAGCTAGCTAACATAATTACCAAATGTTGTAGCTTTTGTTTAATGTCTTCCTGTTTGCTGTGTAAGGAAGACATTGGGGAGGGGTGATGTGGCCCAATGTCAAGCGGAGTTACTGTTACAACATCATATTTTTCATATCATGTGTTTACACATTCATTTACTACACTAAAAATATCGGAGTTATTCAAGGAAGTATGGTAACAAGTTCCATGCAAAAATTCTTCGTTAATTTAAGTAACCTTATTTTAAGTAACGTTTGCATGGCATCAGGGATTATTCTTCTAAAATGTTAGTAAATTTAACTAGCAAGTTTCTTGTTTTATAAGTAAATGTTACCCAAACTTGAATTAAATGAACTGCATAAATTTCAGCACTGTAAAAAGTACACATCATCTGCATCATCATTACTACTTAATGGTCATTCCAACCAGAACCCAAGATGATTAATTAAGTTGTTTGTGTGCACTCACCATACAACTGACTGAGAAACGCAAAGAGGGTTAACCAAGAAAACTTTGCCGAAACACTTGCTCTTTGAAAGCATATCATAATACAGTAGGCTTAGGCCTTAAAGCTGACACAAAACAAGCAATATTGACAACAACCAATCCATAATGCTCAAAATGAAATCAGTTTGCAGGTCTGTGAACACGTATGCAAATCGAGTTTGAAAACCACGCCCCCATTTAATATGCAATCGGTTCAAGTAAGCATTACTTCTTTTTTCTAGTTTTGTGAGCACTTGCAAAATAATGTTAAATTTAACCCAGAAAAGTAAGTAAGATATAAACTTTGGGATTTAGCCACATATTTACATGAATTAATTTAGTACAGAACTTAAGTATTTCTAATAATTAGTTCTTTTTTTGTGTAAAATCGCAGATTTGTTTTTGTCATATTTACTGAACCACTGAATCTTTTTTTTTTTTTTCAGTGTATTGTGGAACCATATTTACGAGGCTGAGTCAAATGAAGCCATTATATATTCTTTTATTTTGCATTGTTTATTGCAAATAGGTGTCACAGAAGTATATCATTTTTCTATATGATCTCCATTTTGTCCTCCATTTTGCCCTTAATAAAATCTTCTTTAAAAAAAAAAAACAAAAAAACGTACGTTGCATTTTTGAGGATTTCATTTGACTCATCCTCGCGGTTCCTGTCATCACTCCCTTCACCAGCCTCTTTTTTTTTCCTCTTTACTCTGCCTATGTTACAAAGCGCTAACACTGGAGACTCCTTCAATAAGTGTTCAACACTCATCACTTAACAGAAAACTCACCATAACAACAATTACATTTTTCTATGTTAAATAACAGTACAATTTTTAATCCTTTTATTATTAATATTAGATTATGTTGTGTGTCTGCCATACAAGTCTCTGTGATATAGCTGTTACTATAGAAACAATAAGGCATTACAACAGCGCATTAATATGATCTGCATTACAGCTAGCACTGCTGTCTAGAGGTGTGGAGGGTCAGACCGGGTCAGAGTCACAGCAGTTTAAATGGCTAATTTATTTGATTTAATTAACTAATTTATTAGTTATTTATATTTTGTGAAATAGAACCAGCTAAGTTCGTCAGAAAATGTCACGGGCAAAAATAACTGCTTTAGTGGGTTATCAGTTATCACTTATAGTATATACTATTTGTTGTGTCATGGCATCATGATAAGGTGTATTTTTTTTTGTCTTATTAATTTAGACAGAGAAAAAGAGGCTGGTGAAAGAATGTTGTTTATAGCTGCTATTATGTAAGTGATAACAGGAACGAACTTGCCTTGTTTACATTCCTCAGCATTAAGTATCTGTGACTATAAACTGATACATATGATGTGACCATATTGTTTAATAATAGCTAGATTTATAGGACCTTTAGCCTCATTTTATCTCTAATCTGCCCATATTTTCAGGTTGGGAACTTGATTGGAACCAAAATTTAGCAAAGTGGATTTATTACGTGCCAAACTTATGATTTCCAGTGAACAATCAAAAAAAAAATATGTGGGAAACCTGATTTGTGTGCTGGATAATTTTTTCATTATCAGGGAGATGTTGTAATGAATACTCACCTTCAGTATGACAAAGCATGACTGAGATACAGGCTCATTAGTATGGTACTGGCAAAGGGTTATGAATATCAAAAATCCTTTAATTAATGTTTGTGTGAGGTCCAGTCAGATTAAATTAGTAGGAGGAGTAGGGCACACCCAGTTTGGATTGGCTTGAAATTATTGTGCTGAACTTCATAAAAAGAGTGAACGGATCTGTGGGCACTCATAGACTCCCATGGCATGTCTTGCCTGTTTGGCGCTTGGACAGAATAAGCGCTATGTATGCAGTGATCCACAGAGATGAAGGGCAAGCTTGTACAACTGCATATATACACTATATGGCCAAAAGTATGTGAACACCTGACCATCACGCTCTATGGGCCAACTACAACTGTTGCCACAAAGTTGTATAGGATGTCTAAGAGCTTCCTTCACTGGAGCTCAGGGGCCTAGACCAATTTTGTTCCAGCATGACAGTGCCCCTGTGTACAAAGCAAGCTCCATAAAGACCTGGTTCGTCAACCTCACTAAACATCATTATGATGAACTGGAACTCTGACTGTGTGCCAGGTATCCTCGCTCAACATCGGAGCATTCCCTCAGTAAAGATCTTATGGCTGAATGGGCAAATCCCCATAGCCACATTACAAAATCTAGTGTGGAGGCTGTTATAGGAACAAAGGGGGGGACAAAGTCCATATGAATGCCCATGGTTTTTGGAATGGAATGTCCACAAACTTTTGGGCATATTGTGTATGTATACAGTTTTTCCAGTTCACCAATCTGGCAAAAAAAAAAAAATGAAATAACAACTTGTATGCCTTGACAAATGTTATGTTTTAAATACCCAACTGTAGCAGTGCACAACTTTATGATGTTTATTTTATGTATGATTCCGAGTAATCTCTAGAAAAGCGTTATATATGCCACTTCCTGAGTGTTCAATATTTAGGCTTTGCCAGTGCTTAAAAAATTCCACACACTCAGTACAACACATTTGCATAAATTCTACTGGGACATCCTGGCTAAGGCAAGGAGAGAGCTCACAGTCTTAAATTACCTGCAGTGGAAAGAAATAATGAAAACAGATGTGGGTTCATGCTCAGTGCAGCACATTTACGTCAATTAGTTATGATCTCCATTTGTTTCTCTGTGATAATGTTTGTACAAGTAACCAGTGATTGATGTGATTATTCATAAGTAATCAGTAATCTAATCTGTGCAGTTTCTTCTACTTGCCAGCGGCTCATTAAGTAGGCTTCACTAGTATCACGCACTGTCTCATTTCCTATATCACATCCTATATCAGAAATGATGTGTCTATTTACATCCCTGTATGTAATTTAAATAATCAGGCTCATTGTAATGTAGATAGTGTCTCACAGTTTCGTACCTTTTTTTTTTTTGGCCAAAACAAGCATAATCCTTGGTTAATATTTATTCAGATCATGACCACTGTTGTAGTTCACAGGAAAGTACAGTAACATAATTTCCATTGCATAGCAACAGTGGACAAATCAGTAATTCAGCAGCTATCACAGCCAGCAAGTAAAAGCTGTAATGAGCTGCATATGGTGAGCTAGTTACAGGCATCAATACCGGCTAAGACGAAGATATACAAACCAGTGTGCGATCATTATCCTCTCCTAAGTTTCTAATATGTTCGTGTCCTCGATTTAAAAACTCAGCAAGTTGTTGGATCGTGTTTCAGCTACGAGCTGTGGTGTTTTCTCCTCGCGTCACATGCAAGGGCGCCTACAGATGACCAGCGCTTTGTGCTCCTCTCGCCGCAAAGCTAGGGGCATCATACAAACGATAAGCATTTTTACCCCAAGGTTGAAGTGGTGCTACGTCATCAAGACGCTTTAGAAACCATCAATCCTTCATGAATTCAATAAATGAATGAATGAAATAACTTTCAGACGTAAAAAGCTTCTGGCTTTGCTCGTCCTTTGGGGAAGATGGGAGAAAACATGGAGGCCAAGAAAACGGGTGCGTGAGACTCAATTTTCTTTAAAATAAATGGCTCTGGATATTGAGATTCGCAAAATGAAAGCGTCTTCATTCTAAATAGCGAGTCTTATTTTTGCTACGTCGGATACGAGGGCTCAGGTTATTGGCTGTGCTTTGAAAAGATCAGTGTAAACTGGGTCACATTTGAATCTGAGAAAACTTGGAGTGCAGTGCCATGGCGTCAGATCTCTCTCCATGGGGAAACAATGACTTTGCTGACGCTAAACGGGTTTGTTGCTGATCACCTGTAGGTGAAAAAAGATTTTATTAGTGACTGGGTAGCGTCTTTGTTTTCTGTCTACATGTTTAACTGCAAGCTAACTGTGTGTTGTGCGGGCAAGAGAGTTATATGATGGCTTTGTGCTGGAATCACTATTTTTTTTTTTTTTTGCTTGGCTCTGTCCGTGTTTCCACATACGTGCATTTTCCTGATTCTGAAAAGATCGTCAGTCTACTATCTAGGAAAAATCTACTGCTAGATCAGGCCTCAGCCGACGTGTGTAGTTCAGCAGGTGGTGGGATTCTGTACACGGAGCGCACACTATAGTTACAGCATCAAGGTGGGTTGCGTCACTACAAAGCCTGAAGTTTAAACATAGTGAAAACTTTTGATTCCAAGTCAGTGGGAAGTAGGTTTTTTTTTTCTTTATCATGTTGTTTAACCTTCTTGTCTGCTGGTCAACTACTAAACTAAACTTGTCCGCTGGTCAGCTTAAAATCTAATCGTCTAATAGCTCAGTCTAGGAGTTCAGGCTAGTGATGGGTCCACCCCTGTGTAGGGACAATTACAGTGTAATGTTCAATTATGAAACATTTTCTCTTTTTTTCCCCTACCAAGCATGCCATCTAATTAATATACTCTGTTAATAAAATATAGGTGCTTTTGTGATATCAGTGGTTGGGAATTAATAGTTATATGAACTAACTGATTAGGCTGATGCATTTCTGTGTTCATGTGTTTGTTTTTTTTCTACAGGATATAAACTAATAGGCAGTCACTCTGGGGTAAAGCTGTGCCGTTGGACCAAGGTAGGCTTTATTTCTCTGTGATGTTGCTTTCACTTGCTGATTTGAAGTATCCTAAATCATCAGTGCCTACATCAAGAGGCGTATGAAATGTTTGGTTGTGTAATTTTACCCAGTCCATGCTGAGAGGGAGAGGAGGATGCTACAAACACACGTTTTACGGCATTGAATCTCACCGGTGTATGGAGACCACTCCCAGTCTGGCCTGTGCCAATAAGTGTGTCTTTTGCTGGAGGTAAGCTGACATTTTGCTGTTCTATGATAAGCGGCGCAACGGTACTAGTGGGTATTCGTGATGTGCTTTTAAGTTTTTTTTAGCCAGATCTTGGTATATTTTTATTTTTATTCCCATGCATAACTTCAACTTCAAGATCCTCAGTTGGATAATCCACTGTCATTATGATTGATAAGCTATGACAGATGTAGATACAAAAAGACTTGCGGCTTCCTGCATACAGGTGTGCTAACTAGCTCGGATAGATGAAAGTGTAGCCGAAGATACACTGACGCTGATTTGTGCTGGCATCAGTGCATAAAGCACACGGTAGTGTTCTATTTTCCCGCGAATGAAAAGGCCTCTGAGGAGGGCTGTCATGAAGAATCTGCAGATCTCTTCTGAAGGCTGGATTGAGAATGACTTCCCTTCCACCGTGCAGATTCTGAGTTCTGAGATGTTGACAAGGTGTAAATGTGCAGACATGTTTCTGTAAACAAACACTGGGTATGCGTTGGATGGGATCTGTGCTTTTTCTTCTTCTTGGGGTCTGGTCAAGAAAGCAGGGGTGTAGAAGCAGGAGTGTCCGAATATGTATTATTATTATTATTATTATTATTCAGTAAATGCTCCAGATCAACAAATGACCATTTTCTGGCTTGCTGACATCACCAGGAGGACACATTCTATGCTTTCACGCCATTTTATTTTAATAGGTTGTTGTGAAGGATACTGGCTATTGGAAAGCTGAGCTGATGCCAAGATGATGTTTGTCAGGGCACAGTGATTAATACACCACAGCACTAATCTTAGCTTTATTCCACTCATCTCAGCTTGCTGTTTGCATCCTACATTATTTAAGGGTAATACAAGAAAAAAAAACTATTAAAATCACTGATACGTTTTTAAAAATATACTGTTTGCTTCTTCTTTTTATGGTCCCTTCTGCAAAAGCCTCATATGTATTCCACAAGCAAGGGCCCATTATTCTTCAGATTCATTTTCCTGGGTATATGCATTTACTGGCTTAACGTTCTATAACGTAAAGTCAGGGAGTGCGATCATCTCATTGTTGAACTGCTTTCATGTTATTTCTGCCCTTAAGAGAAGTATTTGGACAGAAATATTTATTTCTCACGTATAATTAAAATCGGTATCATTTTTTCTTAAGGCTCCCTTGACTGTCATTATACCACAGCGCTGTTGTATTCTCCGGTCTGATTGCTCAGAACGTGTTGATGAATTTTCTATAACCCCACAGCTCTGGCAGTAGTGCCGGCTGTAATTAAAATCACGGCTTTATATTAATGTGCTCATTGTAATACATTATAGTTTCCATAATGGCTAATTCACAGGGACTGCTAATGGCAGACACTGCATTTAAAACAAGGATTCAACTTGTTCCACAGCAATATTCATAACTCGTAATAATTCATAATAATAACAGATAATAAGAGAGAAAACGTTCAGTGTGCCAACCACTTTAAGGTGTGCTGTTATAGGAAAACATTCAGTCCCTGATGTATCATTTGTTAATGCGACCTAATGCAGTGAATGATATTAAAGAAACTCTAATACAAAGCATTACCAATTAAATTATACATAGCCCTCTGCTGTGAAGTACCTTCCTCTAGTGATTGCACTTCTTCTAGTGATTTGTTTTAAGAAGTAGATGAATATGAGGATAACAGCATTCATCTTCTTGTCGTCTTATGAGTTTTCTCAGAGGAGAGAAAGGGCAAGGCGTGCTCCTTGCCATAAATGCCCTTTCTGCTGATGTGAACAGAGCTGAAATGCTTGTCGGATTCTAATTTTCTAAGGTGTTGAAAGGTAAGAATGAATCTGAGAGGAGCTTAGCTCAAAGATAAGTTTAGTCAAATCTGTATTCTGTGAAAAGATTTTTGATCTGTTTTATATGATCCTTGTGCAGTCTGGGTCAGGTCAGGTTAAGCGCACCTCATGCATCCAACTCTTTTGGGGTTCAGTTGAACCTTTCGGACCAAAGTTCGTTCATCCTTTGGATTTCATTTGTGCGTCCTTCCTGAGCAAGGCAGTGCCTGTGTGGTCCCAAGATTTTAATATTTGCATACAGTTGCTTGTACGGATGCTCGTGGCACCTTCCGTTGTTGGAAAATTGCTCCTAAGGAGGAACCGGACTCGTGGAGGTCCACATTTTTTTGTGGCTCTTGCCAGAGTTGCTTGGATTTTCCCATGATACATTATCAAGGGCAAAGGGCTTAAATACAGCCGCAGGTGCACTCCCAGTCCTAATAATGCCCTTGGCCAATCAGAAGCTTCGAAAAAGTCATCTGATATGGTGAATAAAAGCTAAACATAATAAGTCACTTAGCTATTAGTTTGAAATGATCTCATATGGAAATAAAGTAGATAACCTAACTGACTTAACACAGGAAATTTATGGTAACATGAACTGTGTGGAGTTTAGTTTGAAAAAAAATTAGCTTGAATAATAGCCTATGGCTAATAGCCATGTAAGAACATTCCAGCACCCAGCCAGTCCTGAGATGGGACCCTCCAGTCCTGTTAACACTACTATCCTCGCTACCCCAAAATTGGAGTTTCTTTTTGGCCTAGGCTATCTTCTGCCCCTAACATGGCACCTTTCCTTACCACTAGACTATTTTCCTTCCTTCCACATTCCACATTACCTCACAGCTGCTGTTTTCTTGGGTTTTCTCACCACAGACACCACACGAACCCCGTAGGTACTGAGTGGCGTTGGAAGATGGACCCTGCGGAAAAGATCCTCCAGGAAGCACTGGAGAACCACCGCAACATGATCCGCCAGTTTCGAGGTACTCAGCTTTTCTATGGTCTTACTTTTCAAAAAGATATGCATGAAAACAATACCGATCATTTGTATCCTGTCCAAAAGGTGATGTTCGACCGGAACGGCAAAAGAGAAGGAAAGCTGGAGACGTTACGTACATACTTTGTCTGACAGACAGTGGAGATATAATACTGTTGCCATGGTTCACAAAAACCCTGAGGGTTCCATTGTTATTGGATTGGGTCTAACTTATTCATTATGAATGAACGCTCTTGCACCCAGACTTTTTCCCCCAGACTTTATTCAAAGGCAGAGGACAACAGAGGAGCTTACAGCTTTCCTATAACATTTGCAAAGTAAAAAACTGATGATGAAACTATACATGGTGTAGAAAATATTACAACTAATGCTCAATGTTAAAAAAGATGGCCATATACCTGCATATACCTCTTTTGTGGCTGTTTTCTGTTAGGTTATTTTATATATATATATATATATATATATATATATTTTTATTTTTTTTTATTTATTTATTTTTTTTTTCACAAATGTGGATGAAGTACAGAGCTGAGTATCGAAGGTGTGTCCACAATATGTGCAGCCCAGTCATTTATGTGAGTGTGACAAATTGAAGCATTGAGGTTCATAAAATGCAGTTTATTTCACACTTTTAATACCCAGATGAGCATCTGGAGCTCCATTACAGAGAAATAGAGTTCTGGTTGACCCCAGATGGGGACATTGCTACTTTGAGACCAGATGTCTGTGGTAGTGACTTATGAGCCCTTTAGAGAGAATTTACTGCCTTAATGTTCCTTCCTGGTTATGTTGAGGTTCTCTTTGCATGGTTGGCTTTGTTACAACACTCCACAAGCAGCTCTGCTAGATAAAGCAAGTAGGATTTTTTGATGGTTTTCTCTGCCTTATCTGACATTTTCATCATAAGCTGACATGGACAGAAAATGTGAATTTGTTCTGACTGAACGCATGTGTGTCTGATTGTGTAAGCATTCAATTTGAGCGTTCTGGGCTTGGCCAGGTTTGCTAAAGCAGATTTTAGTTTGATGAGTGGCTCTGTTTCAGAGCCTGATGATAATCACACTTCATTCAAGATAACTATAGCCTTCAGTCCTTTAATGACAAGCTCATTAACAGGGCATTGTTGGTAGACGATGTCAAAGAAATCAGTCCTTTTTTTGCCAAGAAGACACATGAAGAGACATGGCAGGAGAGAGAGAAAATGCAGATGTCTGATGCAGTCTGTTTACACCCTAATCACTCCATGTTACTAGCCCTGCTTCATAATAAACTCTTATTCTGCTTTTCTTTGCCTATAAGGACACTAGGCCTCATTTATCTTGTAGTAAGTTGTGTATAAATGTTTGTGCAAGCCAGACCACACTAAAAATATCTGCCAGATTTACAGAAGTTTCAGAAATCTAATTTTTCTTTGTACTCGTATGCGTACGTTGAGAACAATCTGCCGTAAATAACCAGGCGCGTGCATGGCTGAAATGACAAGTAAATGGCAAAAAAAAAAAGACTTTCTCAGAGGAAGAAGTGAAAATTATTGTCTCACATCTGTGCCATCTGTGCATTATTTAACAGCGTAACAACTTGAAAGGGTCCAAATCGGGAGCTGATTCACAGAAAATGGTTTGACATGAAAACTGAGGGGAAAAAAAATATCTGCTATACCCAGGTGATCATGGACACCATGCACATCATGAAAGGACACTGCTGTTTTTTTTCATTCAGTGCAAAGTGTCTTAGCAACTGTTGGCCAGAAAGTTCCCGCACACCAATGTGCCGTCTTCAGTGCAGTGTAGGAAAAGCAGAAGGGCATGTGTCATAGGACGCGAATGATGGCACGCACCACACTAGAGAATAGACTGCGCATTGAAGCTTGAGACATAACAGATTGGTCACTTATCAGCTGCTTAGAGCTGGCTCGAATCAACTGTTGCACTGCATTAAAAGAAGCGACTTCCACTCCACATGAGCAACTGCAGAACGTCCTCCGTTCATATCGCGCCGTATGTTGGCTTGATTTCTTTATCTTTTCATGTTTATTCTTTCTTTACTTAATGCCTTCTTTAGTTAATATGAAATGCCAGGGTTTCACTAAATTTTCATTAAATTTGTATGTGTAATATAAATACAGAAGGTATTTAAACTTGACAGTGTAATCCGTTTATAAAAGTGCAGTAACTCATTGCATTATTATATGATTTGAAGCCGATCAATCAAGGTTTGCATTAATTAGTCTTCTAATGTGTAAATCTACACAAACTCAGGTGCAGGATTGGGATACACACGCTTTTCCGAACTTACGGGATTTTCATGAATACCTAATGTCTTGTGTAAATGCTCCTACTTCTGAGCTTCTGAGGAATAAACCCATTTGTATCCAGTTTGATGATAATAATAATAATAATAATAATAATAATAATAATAATAATAAGGCCCATTAAGCAGTAACACCAATTTTGAGTTTGGCTTCATCTTGTCCAAGGTCCAAGGTGTATTACAGGAACTGGAACCTATTCTATCAGGTTCTGCCCACTTGGTTCATTTATTTCTTGCTGCTAAGCTGTTTCATTTTCATGGATCTGTTAATGGCTATCAATCCCTGGAACCTTCTCATTGAGTTCTGCGCTGGTTCTGAGTGACTGTGAACCCTGGCATTTAACCAGAGTTGAAGGTTTTTGTTTCTGCCTGATTTTCTTTCTGATCTTGTTAGCAATGTTGGCACCTCTGTCTACAGACTTGTCTATCTTCATTGTTAATAAGCTGTGTGTTTGTGTGTGTGTCAGGTGTCCCAGGAGTTCGGCCGGAGCGTTTTGAGGAGGGTTTGGCTGTGAAGCACTGCGCTCTTTCTCTAGTGGGCGAGCCCATCATGTACCCGGAGATCAACTCCTTCCTGCGTCTCCTCCACCAGTGCCACATCTCCAGCTTCCTTGTCACCAATGCCCAGTTCCCTGAAGAGATCAGGTGGGGTTCAGTATTCAGC
Organism: Pangasius sanitwongsei; assembly: GCA_037576675.1. Taxonomy (NCBI): domain Eukaryota; kingdom Metazoa; phylum Chordata; class Actinopteri; order Siluriformes; family Pangasiidae; genus Pangasius; species Pangasius sanitwongsei. Next base: position 6,005,598 of record CM075016.1, on the reverse strand, counting down.
GTAATCGCTCTTTCTTATTGGAAATCGGGAGCATTATGAGAAATAAGAAAACAAGATTTAATATTTGAGTGAATTATTTTTGTATGGTACACAGTTTGCTCTTAATTCCTTGCGCAGTCACATTCCATATGCCTAACACAACATTGCAAAGTCTCACTAAGAATATGTCCAAAACCAATGTGTTGTCTTAAATTGGGTGTATTTTGGAAATGCTTGAGTACACTGTTTAGGTACTGATTACTGAGTACATGATTCCCCCTGTGTCACCAACACGTTTGGAGACAGAGCCTCTTATGATGATGCTGTAATGAACAAAATGTTTCCTTTTTGGATTCTACAAATAAATGTGTTGGAGTTTGAGATGTGCAGTCAGTATGCACTGCCTAATTTGATGATCAGAGGCCAGCAGTCACTTGAATATAGTTGCAACCTGAAAGCAGCAGGAACAGCAGTTCCACAGAGAACAAGGAGCAGTGAACTGCACCGGAACTGCTGGCTTCTGTTCTTTGGAGCCACATGCAAAACCCCTCTGCTAAAAAAAGAAGCAAAGCGATGTGTATCTAAAATTTGCGCACAAGCATTTAGACAAATCAGAAATCATTTGGAACAAGACGAGACAGAAATAGAGCTCTGGCAATAATTCAGCTCGTCATGTTTGGAAAAAGAAGGTTTGCACGCGTAGTGCCGAGATCACCATATTCACACTGAAGCACGGAGGTAGAGGCATCATTATTTGGGGCTTTGAGGGGCAAAATTAAAGTAACTGAATCTGGGGAGAAGATGGACATTTCAGCAAGACAGTGCCCCCAAACATACCAAAAATAACTCGAGATTGGTTTCTAAAAAAGCTGGCGAAAGTGCTCGCATAGCCTTGCCAATCTCCTGACTTTATTTATGGAGTGTTTTAACATTTAACGTTTAACATTTAACCCTGGGGAATTGAAGAAGCTTTGGCAGGAGGAATGGGACAAAATTAAGCCACGGTGCTGCAAAAAAGCTAATTACTTCTTACCATTGACATCTCGGAGCTGTAAAATGTTGTTAATTTGTGTTATCGGAATACTTTAAAAAAAAAATAAAAAAATAAAATCAGTTAAGCTTTTTAAACATGTCTTTGTTTATGCTCTGTTCCATACAAAGTCAAAAGACATTATGTGTATTATCTGAAGCTGATATATGCACTGGAAGTATAGTGATAACAAAGCAAAAGTGTCTGTATATTTATTTCCCCTCACTGTATCTGTTTGCATGTGTATTGATAATGATTGTTGGATCTTGCTCAATAAGGACTGAAGTGCATATGTGATGGACTGCTGCTTCACCGCACGTCTGTGCCTACACTAGTTGTGTGAAAAGACAAAAAACAAAACAGGGCCTGCTGTTCTAGGAAATGAGTCAATGACGGGGCAGTGTGATGTGGCCCGATGCAAAGTGTAGTTACTGTTACCACCGTGATGTTGATTAATTTTGGGAGTGCATGTCCTGTTGTTTTTATTCCTCTTATAGTACAGAAGTCTAACAGAAATACAGTGGATATGAAAAGTCTACACACCCCTGTTAAAATGGCAGGTTTTCGTGATGTTAAAAAAAAAAAAAAAAAAAAAAAGAAACCAAGATAAATGGTGTCAGAACTCGTGTCCACCCTCAATGTGAAATTACAATGTATCAAAATTAAGTGAAATACAATCAGAGACATTTTAGGGAAAAATAAAAACGTAGAATAACCTGGTTGCATAAGTGTGCACACCCTTATACTAATACATTGTTGAAGCACCTTTTGATTTTATTTCACCACTCAGTCTTTTTGGCTAAGAGTCTATCAGCGTGGCACATCTTGACTTGGCAATCTTTTCTCACTCTTTCTTGCAAAAACATTCTAGATCCATCAGTTTGTAAGGGCATCTCCTGTGCACAGCCTGCTTCAGGTCACCCCATAGTTTTTTGGTTGGATTCAGGTCTGGGCTCTGGCTAGGCCATTCAAAAACATTGATCCTCTTTTGGTTAAGCCGTTGCCTTGTTGATTTGGATGTGTGCTTTGGGTCACTGTTGCACTAAAAGTGGAAATTTCTTTTCATCTTCAGCGTACTAGCGGACACCTGAAGGTTTTGCACCAAAATCGACTGGTATTTGTAGCTATTCATGATTCCCTCGACCTTGATAAATGTCCCAGAAAAGCAGCCCTAAAGCGTGATACTGCCACCACCATGCTTCACCGTGGGTATGGTGTTCTTTTGGTGATGTGCTTTTTGTTTTTGCACCAAACATACCTTTTGGAATTGTTTTCATCAGACCATAACATGTTTTGCCACATGGTTTGGTGTGATTTAGTTGAGCTTGGATGTTTTTTGTGAGAAAGGGCTTCTGTCTAGCCAGCCTACCCCATAGCCCAGACATGTGAAGAAAGAGAGATTGTTGTCACATGCAGAGAGTAATCAGTACTTGTCAGATGTTCCTGCAGCTGCTTTAATGTTGCCTTTGGTCTCTTGGCAGCCTCCCTGGTAAGTTTTTGTCTTGTCTTTTTATAAATTTCGGAGGGACGTCCTGCTCTTTGGTGAGGTCAGTGTGGTGCTCCATTTTCTCCAGTTGTTGATGATGACATCTAATGTTCAACAGTCTAATGTACGTCTAATGTTTTGGAATTTTTTTGTACCCCTCTCCTGATCGATACCTTTCAACAGTGGGACCCTGTATAGCCTTTGTAAGCTCTTTAAGGACCATGGCTTCAGAATTCAGACCCCAAGATGATGTGAAGAAAATCCTACAGAAACAGCTAATTTTATGTGGGGTTAATCAGAATAATTTCACTGACAGCTGTATGATAACTACGTTTGAACATGAAATTGTATGTGATTGGTCCATTCTGAACACAGCCACATCCCTAATTATAAAAGAGTGTGCATGCGTATGCAGCCAGGTTGTTGTAAGTTTTTTTTTTTTTTTTTTCCTATCGTTTTTTACTTAATTTCTGTATGTTGTAATTTCACATTGAGGGTGGAAAAAGTTCTGACATAATTTATCTTGGTTTCATTTTTTTTTTTCCATCATAAAAACCTGCCATTTTAACAGGGGTGTGTAGACTTTTTATATCCACTGTAGACTGTACAAATCGTTGCATAAGTTGTTACTATAGAAACAATAGCGTATTAGAACGAGTACATTAATGATAACCTGTGATTTATTTTGCAGCTGGAATTATTGTCAGAGCCGCTGTTATAGACAATTAATCAACACCTTCTGACCAAACGGAATCAATAATTCAACAGTGCTGTGGTATAAAGTGCTTATGGAGCACAGGAGAGTATTATGTACAGTAGTATGCACATAATATGCAGTTGTGTTTATACGCTGCGTCTTGGCGTGTGCTGGAACTGAATCATGTCCTCCAACTTAAAATGCATGCTCTTTTGAAGTTTTCCTCTGCCTGGGGCCGTGCTGATAAGTAACATTCAGCCACAGAATTGCAAATCACTGCCCTTCCTCCAGTCAGCTTCTCTTTCAGTCGGCTGTGTGTATTTTTTTTCACTATTCTTCCGTATACAGTATTTACTGCATGGCCTCTTCTTCCTCAGCCTAATAAAAAATACATGCTCGCCCTGTGCTGTGCTGTGATGTGAATTGTCGTACGCTTTATCTGGACTGATTGACAGGGATTTCTGCCTTGTGGATACATGCTGGGACAAGCAATTCCCCTCCGTCCCAATCAGCATGCAGCATGGTAGGGATACATGTGACTACACTCAACATCACAGGAACAAAGCACTTCTGTTTTTCATGGTGTCAAACATCCCTGGAGTGCTCAGAAAGAAAAAAAAAAAGGGAGCTGCCAGCTCAGTGAGAGAAAGGATGAGCCACACTATCTAGTTTTGTCCAACAGCTTTATATTTTACTTATCTTACCTTTGAAAGATGCATCAACTCGCGTGTATTCCATTTATCTTACAGGAATGATGAGTTGCTTCCTTTGTAACAGTTGCTTCAGCCTGTGAATCAGAGACACTGGATCATATTCATAGTGGTATATTGACTATGCGTTGAGGTTCTTATTATCTACATGTAATTCCAACCACAGTGCTGTTGAATTCTCAAATTTCAGAATTTGTTGTGTAATTTTCTGTAATAGCAGTAGTGCTAGTTGTGCAGTATCTCTCAACTCGGGTATATATTTATATGTACGCTTGCTCTAGTATATTATTGTTTCCATAGGAACAACTTCAAGAGGAACTCGAAGGGCCGACACTGCACATAAACGGATTAAAAAAACATTGATATGGTGACGTTTTCTGTGAGGAGACGTTAATTTAGCACTTTTGGAAGGAGTCTCCGGTGTCAGCACTTTAACAGTCAGAGTTAAAGCTGTAACTTAAGGGAAGTGTTCAGGACTCCATTGTTTGTCTTATTACCTTTTAAGAGAGAGAAATTAAAAGAGGCTGGTGAGGGAACGACTGTTTATAGCTGCTATAACGTGAGTCACAGCAGGAACTAACTTGTTTCTTGGATATTCCACTACACTTAATGTAACTATAAATGAATAAAATGTATGACGCACTGTTCCATAATTAATAAAAAAAAAATTGGAAACGTTGACATATCGGGGTGTCACATCACCACACCGTGCACCCTATTATATTTTTCCTGCCTCATGTCAGAGGTGTGGATGACTGTCCCTCATTGCCTCTGGCGATGAGAAAATGAGCAATTAGTCATGTAGCTTCTTTCTACTAATGCTTCGCTCACGTACATCTACACTGGCTGCTTTCTTGCTGAATGTCCCATTTTTTTTTTGTAAGAGCAGCACATATATCTCCCATCTAAATGGAACGCAGTGGATAAGTCTGAGAGTCGCTTTATGTTTTTGCCACATGGTTTTTTTGCGCATTGTAATACGTTTGGGTTTCTTTTCTGCCGTGATGACCAGGACAAAAATAAATCTGCCACACATCTTATTGCTTCCCGCCTCATTTGACAAGAAAAGCAAACGATAAAAAATACCATAGAACTTGAGGTCAATGAAAGCTCAGTGGACTTGCGTACCGAATGGCAATTGTCGCATATCTTTGAAAAGTTGATGGACCAGGGCTTTGTTCGATTTATTTCCCCCCCCCATCGATTTTTCTCTCTTTCCATCTCTCTACAGGAGCCTGGTGCCAGTCACCCAGCTGTACGTGAGTGTAGACGCCAGCACCAAGGACAGTCTGAAGCGCATAGACCGTCCTCTTTTCAAAGACTTCTGGCAGCGCTTCCTGGACAGTCTCAAAGCCCTCGGAGAGAAGGTGAGGACACGGGGTTCAGGGCAGTGGTAGCTCAGTGGTCAGGACGTTGGGCTACTGATCGGAAGGTCATGAGTTCGATCCCCAGCACCGCCAAGCTGCCACTGCTGGGCCCTTGAGCAAGGCCCTTAACCCTCAACTGCTCAGTTGTATAAATAAGATAAATGTAAGTCGCTCTGGATAAGCGCGTCTGCCAAATGCTGTAAATGTAAATGTAAAATGTACTAAACTTCAGATACGCAGATAGAAGTGAATTAACTTATTTACCCGAGTTCAACTAAATACTACAAAATAGTACAGCTGTGTGAATCTTCTTGCCACTTTGAATACTAGCCAATGTAATTAACCAAGTATAAGGCTGTGTGTCTTATAAATGATAGATGAGGACTCTGAAAGCAGTTTCAAATGTTACAACTATATGTCTGTAGCTCACATTTTGATTCCTGTTAGAAATACTGCCCAAAATGACATTAAGTGGGTTTAGTCCCTTCTTTTACAACAAGGCAAACACAGCAGCCCTGCTACTGTTCATCTAAACTCTCACACTATGGAATTTCTCATGAAGTTACTCACTGAAGTTTTGTTCTTCAGTAGTCATTCTTTTGTTAGGCTACATATTTTCTCCAGGGCTCAGCAAAGGTCATTTAATTTCCTCTCGTCAGTGCTGCAGGCTTGAGGAAAAGTTCTGCATGCTTTCTTATTAAAGCTGTAGCACCTATGTGACCTGTCTGCTTATCCTGAGTTCCACAGAGTCACTATTCTAAAGAATTCAGTAAGGAATTTTTATTCTGGGAGGAGCTTGCCATCACTGGCCAGTGATTTTTATTATTATTATTTGAAAGACTGCTCTTCCTTGTTCATGTCCTGTGCTTACTGAGAGCTCATCTCAGGGTTGTCTTCAGATCATATGAGGTAAAATCTCAGTAACCCTGCTGCGAGGAAGCGTAATGCAGCTACTATTGAAAAACTCGACAGCTCCTGTGGTGTGTGGGAGGCTTGGGTGTGATATTGAAAAATATTGTCGAAGCCACAGCAGGAGGCGGGATGCCAACAGCCCAGATATCCCCCACCCCATCCCTCTCAAGTTTCTTCCCCTTCAGCCTGTCGTTCATCAGTTTCTCGGCAAGTTTATATATGCCTAGAGCTAGATTTATTACTTATGGAAGACATTTTTCCCTTTGTCTAAGAGAACTGTTCATGTGTTTGTGTGTCATGTACATTTCTACATCTGAATATTAGCGTGTTCAAGAAGAAAGATGACGAGGGCTGTCTTGGAAATTAGTAGTTTTATATCAACACACGTGTTTTAATTTTGAAAGCTAAATGCTACAAGCTAAAAAGGGGTAAGCTCACTGTACTTTGAGTATCTTATATTAATGAAGTCCTACTATAAGATCATGAGGGAAGTTTGATGCATGCATATTACAGTTAAAACATACAAGATTACATCCTGACGTTAAACCCCTAACTGCTTTTAACTGTTGAAGCCGCATCTTTTTGGTTGTATTTGTTTACAGTATGACCTTTCAGAGAGTTTTACAAGTTGGAAACATTATTTACTGTAATTCCAACATGTGAATGCACTACAAGTTGCGCAGTCCTACTTCACATGATTTCCAGTTGCTGTTTTTTTAAAAAAAACAAAAAAAACACAAAGCCGAACGATAGACTTTTTCTCTTGATGCTTAGACACCTGTGCAGGTGCAACATACTGTGAGAGAAAACTGCATTTGTCTAAATGCTTTTAAACGTGCAGCTCTGTGCCTCTTTTTTTGTGTGAAGGGTAAGAACAGAGATGATTGCGTTGGAGCTCACTGCTTGTTATTCTCTGCGTGACTGTTGTTTTCGCTGCTTTCAGGTTGTCCTGCAACTCTCTTTGAGTGACTGCTAACTTCTCTCTTATCTTCCTTGTCATTAGTCTGAGAGCGCGTTATGAAAGCTTGCGTGGTGCACCTGTCCGGGGACGATTACTCGTGGTTCCATGAAGTTTCCACCTGCGTTTTATTGAAGCAATGGTACTGACAGGGATGTTTAAGGTCTCTGCAATGGCCGTGTAGTTTTTTTTTTTTCCCCCATTCTACTGTCGTTTAATAATGTTTACCATCAGAACCCCCTCTTCTCTCTGTTGTGGTCAGGGAAGCTCTTCCGCTCCCCGAGGGCCAACACTGAAAGGATGAGGAGGAGCTTCTTCCCGCAGGCCATTCAGGCCCTCAACCAGGACAACACCTAGGACTATTTATACATAGACATAAAAACAGACCTTGGATTTCCCTGCACAACACCCAACATTCCTGTCAAGACACACGGCATATCCCATATTCTAAATATTTACTGTATTGTCAGCTTTTTCACTGCAACTCCCTCAGCTCGATGTGGCACAGCATTGTATTGCACTTACTACTCCACATATCTGCACTTTATACCACATACAGTTCATAGATTTATTTTTTTTGCCATCTATCTTTTATATCTTTCTATTTTCATGTAAGTGAATTCAGTTTTATGTCCCCTGACAGTCGTAAAAGGCATTTCACTGCACGTCATACTGTGTATGGTTGTGTGTGTGTGTGTGTGTGTTACCAACAAAATTTGATTTGCTCGATTCGATTCGAACTTTAGGAAGCTCCTTCGCCATGATCGCTGCTTTGTTGCGTGAAATCCCCCCAGCCGTTGTCAATTGCATGAGAACATTTTTTGCGGCATTTATATCTACAATTTGATTTCTTTTTATGTAACATTTACACACACATTTTTAATATAGTGTGCCTGAATAATTTTTTTCCCTAACAGTATTAGATTTAAAAAAATATCTTTGTTTATGCTTATGAATACATGCTTTTTTTGTTCATATTTATCATATTTATTTTTTGTTCATAAATCTGAAGCGTTTGGAAATATAATAGAAATAACAAAAGCAGTGTCTGAATAGTTATTTCCTCTCACTGTCTAACCTGGAATGCTTGCGTGATCGTTTGTTTCTTTATCATGTTAAACATGCTTCTTTTGCCCTCTCCTTCCCTGATACCAGCATTCTGTTTGAGTAGTGTAGTACACGGTTTTGCTTTCAAATGGCACATCCGGCATTTTTCTTAGTTTTCCCCTGTGTGCAGCTCTTTTATTTCCTCTTCATTCAGCTGCCAGCACGCTCAAGCCCTTTGCCATTTGAGCTCTAGATCATGTGCACATGCATTTAATGTTGTTTAATGTGCTGTCATTGGTGCTGAATTAATGTCCTCTGTGCGCCCAGTTGCACAGCATTGCACCTTCAACAGAGACAGCTTGAGGATATTTGTACATAGAGTTAAAAAAAAAACTGTATTTTTTTCAAAAGCAGACTCCGTATAACATTAAAACCGTCATTTCACTTCAGAAGATTACACAGTAAGGATTAAACAATCAAGTTACACAGCAAGAAGCTGCTAAAATGAACAGTGAGAGCAACTGCGAGCGAATCAGCTGGCCACAATACTCAACACCACAGATAAAAGAACGAGAAATAAATAAGCTACATATGGGCCATATAAACGCTACCTGTCTAGACTGACATTATTTAGCATTGCATATCGTCTCATCCAGTTTAAACTTGTTGAACTTACACTGCTTAGCTACAATAACTGAAGCAATGCATTTTTCTCACAGTTTGAAACAACAAAATAATAGAAGAAATTAAAAATTAACCTTTGCTGCTTCAGGTAAATGCCTAGTTTTGCAGTAAAGTTACTGATTCTGTATATTTTTTATTATTATTATTATTATTATTATTATTATTATAGCCAAAGCGATGCTACACTAGCTATACAGTAGAGTCCTTTGGGGCACTATAATCACCCAGTACTGTTAACATTTTCTTAGAACACCAGGCAATAGTTTTGGTGTGATGTTTTTTTTTTTTCCCTCCCTGTTTGCGATTTACCACTTTGAAATAATAAGCGATTTAATCGTCCAACACCGATGCTCATTTTCTCATCTAAAAAAGATAAGTAAACGAGCATTTCCACCATTTTTAGGTTTAAGGAGAGCATGGGAGGGTGTAATAATGTTATCAGCTGTGCTCACGGGAACTGCTAGCCGGTGCTGTGCTGAATTCTGACTCCCCAGCAGAATCCAGCTCCCCTTCGTGTACATATGCATGACAGAATAGGCATGAATGTTTGCTCGTCGTTTTGGGCATTGTTCTGGTGATTATGGTGTGGGAAAATTAATAACTGTAATCTACAAAGAAAATAACAAACATAAATCCCGAGTAAATATGCAGCATCGGTCTGTCTGCTCTGTAACACGCATGCGAAAGGGAGGAAGTGAGGTACATTAGGTACGATTTGTCCAAATTTGGCAACATTAGGGCCCTAACAGTAAAACATGTGGGGTTGAATCAGAATTGAATGATTGATTTTTACCCCTTGATCTCATTTTCAAGCACACTTGGACAATTAATTGCTTGAAAGCCAAGTTAGAACAATATAACCACACAAAATATAGCTCATAATGATTTATGAGGATGGTCACGCGTACTGTCGCTGTCCTTTCTTTCTTTGTAATGGAATAAAAATCTCATCTACATGATTTGTTATTTAAATTGCATTCGGAGAGTTCAAAGCTTTGTACAGATTGCTGTTACAGACATGTCCAGGAGCAGTGTCTCTAATTTTGCATCCAGCTTCATCTGCTTCACCAGTAATAAATTAGTCTATCGTGGAAAAGCACTGATACTGTTTTTCTTGTTCTACTCTGTTTCTTGTCATGATGTTTTTTGAATCAGCATGATTTTTTTTTTTTTTTTTTTGGCTCACTGAAGATTTACCTGGCTGTGCTGGGCGTTTGCCGATTTCAGACTGAGATGGGGTAGAGTTAGGGGGCATTGGGAAATGTCTGTAATATTACTGACAGGATTCCCATCCAGACACAAACAAGCACTCTGGACAGGAAGGGAGTTTTCCAAATGGGTTTTCTCCACCATGTAATACACTTGAGCTGAGGCTACGGCTTAAACCACTATTGTTTTATCATGCTCTAAATATTTTTCCTCATTATTGTTACTAGTAATATATAAATAAAATCGATTTTGCTACCGTTAGTAAATGGAGTAAAAGGATTGCTCTCTGAAATAATTATACTGTTATTATACCACAGTACTGTTGAATTCTCAATTCTGATTTGTCAGAGGTTTTGATTAATTTTCTCTTGTGGCAGCTCTGACAGTTGTTCCAGATACAAGCCACATCACAGGTTTATGATATATGCACTCATTCTAATATCTAATTGTTTCTGTGGTATAAATTATACAGGGACTTGTATGGTGGACGTTCCACGTAAACAGATTTTAAAAACCTTTTCTCAGTTTGGAGGGCTTTGTGGTTTTTTTGTACCATGACAAACTGAGTTTTTGTCTTATTAACATTTGTCTTAAGAGGCTGGTGAGGGAACAGCGGTTTACAGCTTTCATGAAGTAGGTGATAATAGGAATTTGTTTCACTGACGTTCCACAACATTAAACATAACTATAAATAGATAAACAAAAAAAGTATGCCCTGCTCACACCTGTGACATGGTAGATCAGTCTCAGAGCTTTTAATGTCGTCTGTCATTACTTTCATGAACTCGGTTGCAGTTATTTTGAGAGAATTTGGCAGATATGTGGAGACCGAGCTTGGGTAAAGTGGAAAATGTCATGCATTATTTGTCTCTTTGGTAGGAGCTCTGTGCTATCGTAGAGAAGACAAAGCTGTTGGAAGGCTGTAAGTGAATGAAGCGGTGCTGAAATGTGCAGTATAAAGCAAATAAAGTGGCAAGATTAAACTCCTAGAGAGTTTTTGTGGTTTTGCCTTTATACACCACCACAATGGATTTGAAATAAAGTGTAGACTTTCAGCTTTATTTTAAGAGGTTCCACAAAAATATGGCATTTACCATTTAGGAATTACAGCCATTT
>CM075016.1:5961314-5991486 GCA_037576675.1 Pangasius sanitwongsei | reverse complement strand
TCGTTCGTTAATAAAACGTCCATCTTTATTTTTTATAAAACCTGTTAACATTGCTTAAAACTTTTTTTTTTTTTATTAAAAAAAAAACAACCACCCCCCCCCCCCCCCCCCAGACATTTTCCTATGAATAAATTGGAAATTTCCAGAAACCATCTCTCTCTCATTCTTCCACTCCTTTTGTCCAGTTTTCATTGTTCAGCTCAGTTAATCTGACTGTGCTGAGATGTAAATTCTTTAATCTTTTGACAGATTCTGTAACGGACCTTGCCAGTTATTCTTAGAAATACTAAAGAGTGCAAGATATTCTCCAGAATGAATGACAGGGGAAATCAACAGCCATAGAAGTGAGGAGTAACCATTGTCACATGAATGCACTGGCCTTCCTTTAGAGCTTCTGTGCTGATGTAGGACTGTTTTGAGAGACTTACTTATTTAAAAAAAGGCTATAGCTTATCTCTGTTTCACTTAACTGGCTCAGTAAGGAGGATTATAACAGTGCAGCCGTTAAAAGTGAAGAGTTTTGTATCGTCCTCTGGAATATGTTTACATGGCTTATTGATGTATTAGTTGTGGTCCATCTGTGGGGCACGATGTTTTTTTTTTTTCCCCTCTTTAACCCAAAATAGTTTTAAGATTTTGTGCTTCACCAAGCAGTGTATGAGCATCAGTTGTATGCTCTATTGTTAGATATCACTTTCGTTGAAGATTCTCTTTGTTCATGTCTTTCCCTTTGTAGCAACAGCGCACAGTATACCGCCTGACCCTGGTGAAGGCCTGGAACGTAGACGAACTGAAAGCCTATGCTGAGCTCATTGCCCTGGGCCAGCCAGACTTCATCGAGGTTAAGGTAAGCTGCTTGCAGCATATCTGTTTCTTCTTAACATTCATGTCCCCTCTATAGTTCTCAAGATCTTATCAGTCACAAAATAAGCAAAGTTTCTTTCAAATTCCCTCAGATAGAACAGGTCTGTGTTTTGTTCTTGCTCTCTAAGCACCTGAGCCAGATCATTCTGGCCTCCAAGGGTGCAGATTACTTGGCTGGTGTTTGAAGCTGGAACAGAGTAAATAGGAAGACAAGAGAGGTGTATCAGGTCTACAAAGACAGATCTCTGAGGACTGAATCTGAGAATCTGTGCTCTAGTTCATTAGCGAAAGAACCACATAATGACCAGCTCATTACATTTACTTCATGGCCAAGTGGACCAGAAATGAATTGAGACTATCAGTGAATTAATTTAATCTTCTGTAAGATTAATTATTTTGGTTTTGGTAGGAAAGAAAATGAATGTACTGAGAAATTACTGGAAGTGCTGTAAGCACTGTGTTGAACTCTAATTATTATAAATGTTGTAGTGTAATAACAAGTTTTTTTAAATATATATTTTGTAATATTTAGAACTTTTAAGTAAACCTGTTTTAAAGCATGTTTTTAGGCATTTGGCTCTTCAACACTTGACTTGTATTGTGACCTTTGGACAAACCTGAACTAAGATATACATGGCGTCCTACACAACCTATACACATTAGCACTCCATGGAAACAAAACAAATTAAAAATGAGTGATATTCTAAAATCACTATGCTGCCCTGAAAAGATTAAGTGAGAACTATTGTGGTTTTACTAAACAAATCTGTATTTTTCCATGAAGACTGAGATTTCCTTTTTTAAATATTGCTTTTATATTGAGACTTTGAGAGAAATATTCTGAGTATTCTGAGTGTTGTACATTGTAGAATTAGCTAGTGGAAAAAGCAGACACAGAGTTAATTCACTTAATTGAATACCTTATCATCCTACACACTTACTAAATATTTCTTAATCCAGTTACTTCATAAAAATGACATTTACACAATTCTTCTTAAACGTTTTCAATTAGTAAAGACATGTTCAGTGTCTGAAGTCTGAACTTCTTCAGTTTTGCACTGGAGCTGCATGGCTAATCTTTATAACCAATGAGGAAAGCTCATTGCTACACTATATGGCCAAAAGTAGGTGGTCACCTGATCATCATAGGCATATTTGAGCTTTTGCAAACTGTTTCTACAAAGTTGGAAACACAGAATTGTATAGAATGTCTTTGTATGCCGAAGAGCTCCCTTCACTGGAACTAAGAGGATCAAACCTGTTCCAGCATGATAACACCCCTGTGCACAAAGTGAGCTCCAGGAAGACATGGTTCGCCAAGGTTGAAATGGAAGACCTCGAGTGGCCTGTACAGAGCCCTGACCTCAACCCCACTGTACACCTCTGGGATGAACTGGAAAGCCGACTACGTGCCAGGCCTCCTCGCCTGACATCAGTGCCTGACCTCACTAATGCTCTTGTGACTGAATGAGCACAAATCCCCACAGCCACTCTCCAAAACCTAGTGGAAAGTTTTCCCAGAAGAGTGGAGGTTCTTACAATTTTCTGTATATCTGCATAAATTGTGAAATGTGATCAGATCTTCATCTGAGTCCTAATCACTGTTGGGTAATTTATTTAAAAAAGTAATTAATTACTAATTACGTCGTCAACGTTGTATATAAATTGCTGACTAATTACTCTGAAAAATAATTGCATTACTCGTTGATAATTACTTCTTAAAATCCGTATCAATCTTGACCACATGGGCAATAGAAATGAAACTCTTGTTATTAAATTGGAGTCAAACACTACGTATCCTGCAATCAGTTTTTAAAGCTCACCTTCAGGTGCTTTCTGTACTGCCGATGTAAAATCAAGTCTCGCCTTCGTAACAGGGGTTGCCGCAGTTTCATCTGCCGCTGTACACGGATCACTCAAAAGTGTTTGTCTATGTTGCCGTGTCAGGTGCTTCAGAAAGTTACTTGTTCTTCAGAGAAAGGCCGATAGTGTTTTTCCCGCAGGACATAACTTACATTTTACCGTGATGTTCTTGTCTACATGCATCAAAAAATGAAGTGATGGGAATATTTCCATTTAGCAAAACAGCCACTTGTTTCTGCTGGAATCCTTGAACTTGAGTGACTTCACAGCCTACAGCGAACGAATTTAAAGGGGTCGAGTTAAATTCGAAAACAAATTTTACCTTTAGATGAAGACTTTAAATTCAGTATTGTTTTATACAGAATTGTTGAAAGTCTATACAGTATGTAATGCAAGTACATCATAAGTAACTGTAAATAAATTACTTAAAAACACCCAAGACTGGTCCCAATACTAGATAAAGAGAACCCAATTAAACAAATGATGGAAAAAAACATAGTTTTTACATTTATTTATTGAGCAAAATTATCCAACATTAAATATCTTTGTCAGAAAAAGTATGCTTTCGGTAACTGGGTCGACCCCCTTGAGCAGCAATAACTTCAACCAAATCTTTCTTGCTACTTGCACTGCTCTTTTTAGATCCTTCCACAACATTTCTGTTGGGTCTGGACTTTGACTTGGCCATTCCAAAATGTTACATTTCATCTGCTTTAGCCATTTCTTTGTAGACTTACTTGTGTGACTTGCTGCATGACCCACTTACGGTGAAGCTTCAGTTCACTGACAGATATGCTCACATTCTCCTGTAGAATTTGCTGGTACAATTCAGAATTAATAGATCCATCTGGACCTGAGACCATCCAGCCCCAAACCATGATGCTGCCAACCTCATGCTTCACGTTTGGGATGAGGTTCTTATGTTGGAATGCAGTGTTTGTTTTCTCCAAACATAATGCTTTTCATTTAAACAAAAAAAGTTCTATTCTGGATTCATCTGTCTAAAGAACATTCTTCCAATAGGCTTCTGGCTTATCCACGTGGTCTTGAGCAAACTTCAGATGGACAGCAGTGTTCTGTTTGGAGAGTAGTGGCTTCTTCTTTGTTAGCCAGCCATGCACGACGTTCTTGTTCAGTGTTTGCCTGAGGGCGGACTCATGAATATTGACATTACTCAATGCCAGAGTGGCCTGTAGGTCCTTAGATGTTCTCCTGGGGTTCTTTGTAACTTCCCATAATGTTATTCGCCACGCCCTTGGAGTGATTTTTGCTGGATGACCACTCATTGGGAGAGTAACAGTGGTGCTGAATTTCCTTTTTTTGTATATCATTGCATATCATCTGCCTCACAATGGATTGGTGGAGGCCAAATCAAAAGGTTTTGTAGCCTTTTCCAGCCTGGCGAGCATCAATAACTTTTTCTGAGATCCTCACAAATCTCCTTTGAGGCATGGCACACTTTCATAAACCTGTATGGTGCCTTCCACATGAATTTTTTTTTCTGCCCTGCACTCTTATATCTGCCATTATGTCCATTATTGAGGCGAGGGAAACTTGCAGGACAATTTATCAGCCATTCAACGGCCTCTCGATGCTCCACTGCAAACAGGCTCGGTGCATTTTAATTACAGAGTGAAGCAGCCGTTAACTTTGACATACTGTTGCCTAGCAACAGTAATCGAGCATTTTTGACGGACATTGGGATGCAAGGATTTGTGTGTCCGCTTCGCAATAAAACCCACAAAAGATGTGAGGAAATTCGGCTGAATATTGCGGTTCAGAAGTTTGCCACTACCAGACTGCTTTTTAATAAAGTGTTAACAGTATCTATGGGGATACATAAAATCTGTTCTGCTTTCCTTCCCTTAGTGAGTAGTTATCATCAAAATTGGAGGATGAATTAAATCTTCAGGAACTCATTAGCCTTAATAACATCTCTTTGCTTTATTGACACTAATGGCAGTATACATTATGTACCTGCCCTCACAAGATGTCCCTGGTCTTTGGGAGGAAAGGATAATTATTTCTAATGATTATTTCTTTGGGTGCAATGCTCTAACTGAATGTGTAATTTGCTGATTTCCAGAAGCAGAGGTCTAATTTTTTTTATTTTTTTTTAAAATTATAATTCTTTATGCATACACTGAAGTGCACTAATTTCTCTCCAGTGAAGGAGATCCTGCAGCATGCAGTGATGTAAAGTAGAAATAGTTTGTAGTTGTACTTTGTAAATTTCATGCCAATATATTTTTTTTTAATCAAATGGTTATTTTTATTCGGATATATAATACAAATCTCCAGACATCTAGGTTACTTACTATAATCTTAAATTAGCCAAAATTATTACCAAATTATTAGCAAATACTTGCAAGCATACACATTTGATTTACTCTGAATATTTTAGTGAAATTAAGTAGTGTCTTCACCATTTAACTAGGTTTTGCTATACACTGTTTTTTTAAAAAAAAAAAAAAAAGGCACCAGGGTTACCAGTAAAGTATTGTAAATGTACTATAAATAAATGTAAAACATTTACTGTTTTACAAAGTGCTGTGATATATTTACAGGTAATTACTGGAATTTGTTTTAGTTGTTTGCAGTAATATACTCTATGAAATAATAAAACTTTTTTTTTTTTAATTAAATACTGTAGCTTTACATTAATTTTACAGTGTAATGTTACTGTGGTTATAAGCTACTTGTGCTGTATGGATGGTAAAAGTATTCACTTTTAGATTTTAGACTTTATATTCAGCAAAAACGTTATTTCGTCAGAACTTAAGAGACTGTACTATGTGTACAGTTTAAAAAAAATAGAAATAGACCAGCATTGATGGACAAATCCTCAGAAAGCACTTTGAGTATAGTCAAATCTAGCTAGTAGTCCCTGTTTGTAAGGTTATAATAAACCAAATATTAGATTATAAAGCCAATTTCTTTCCTTCTTTTAAATTTTTTTTTTTTTTTTTTTACTAATATCAAGTTTGAAATAGGCTTGTTATATTGGCAGATGATTTTACTCATCTTTAGCATTTATTTATAGAAAAAAGCAAAATTATCTGTCAATAGAATAAGAAAACTGAAACCTTGAAATATTTAGAAATAGGTTTAACAATTTTAGGTTTGGTTTCTTATCTTATAATAAGAGATACTAGATATAATTATTATATATATTATATATTATATTTTATTATATTAAGATACAGATATAATCTTATAATAAGAGATACTAGATACATTTGACTACATTCCTGGCCCAAAGAAATGGGCCGAGCCCAAATTGCTAAAATATTAAGCTTTTAATGGTCTTAACCATTGGTCAGGAAATTAGCAAGAATTAAGCAAATAAATAAAGTAACTTAGTAAGGGATTGCTTTTCCCTTTGATTTCTTTAGATGTTTAAGCCTTGTGGGTGAACCTGTGGACCGCTTTTTACAGGAAGAAGAGTCAATGTTGTTCCATTCAATGTTGATGGCTTCAAACAGTTGAGTAGTTGAAAAATGCTTCCCGGTTAGTTTGTGTTTAATGTGAGATCAGATATTCTCTATAGGGTTTTAATCTGGACTCTGACCAGGCCACAATATGAGCGTGATGGACCTGATGGTTCTCAAGCCACTTTTTGGTGGTGTTTGCAGTGTGGGCAGGAGCGTTGTCTTGTTGAAAAATAACATCTTATCATTCCTCTTTAGGATCAACTTTTCATTTGTGGGAAGCAAGCCTTTCTGCAATATTCTCCTGTATTCCCAAGCATTAATTGACTTTTCACAGTGAAGCAGCTCATCAGTACCCGCAGCTGAAAAGGCTCCCGACACCATGACACTTCTTCCGCCATGCTTAACTGTGGTAGAGATGCATCACCATGCAACTCAAATCGTGATTCACCGCTCCACACAACTCTGCTGAACCACTCCGAATCAAACTTTCCATATTCTGCCAAAAACTTCAAAAACTTCTTTCTGTCGTTGTTGTTTTTCTGAGACAGCACTGGCTTTTTACCACATCTTCTAGACACAAATCTTGCATTAGATAACCATTAGACAGCCATTTTGGGATTGGCCCTTTTTTTTTTTTTTTTTTTTTTTTTTTTTGCTGCCCTGGGGTGTAAATCCAAGATATTTTCACATGCTAAGATGACATTTTTTGCAGTGCATGTGTCACTTTACTTGTCCATTGTACGTTATTCAATATGGCCAAGTCCAAGAGCTAAGATGTCAGTCAGATACCAGTTTAGTCAAATGAAAACCTTAAAAATGTGACATAAATTGGAATTTAATTTAAAAAAAAAAAATTCGTTAAATACTGGAACACTTGCATTGAACGAAATGGAGATTATATAGAGAAATGATACACTTTTGTGACACCTATTCGCAATAAGCAATGCACAATTTAAAAAAATGAAGATTTTCATTTAACTCACTCTTAGTTATATGATTTATCAAACATAACTGCAGGTATCTGTAATATTTCCCTTTAATCCACATGAGGCCTGCTTACTTTTTCATGAAGAATGCACACATTAAAAGTTGCCGTGTAGCTTGTAGGTAATGTGAAGTAACTCTTGTTCTGAACACAGTCATTTGCTTCGGTTTGGAAGAATATTTTTGACTGTGATAGTACAAACACAGGTTTGAACCAAGCACTAAAATAAGATGGATTTGTGATTTTTTTTTTAAATACACAGGGAAAGTCAGAGGATTAGACTTCCACTCATATGATGCTCTAGTTTCATTTCGTCTGATTAGTTTTATAGTGTCATTTTAATTAAGTAGTAATTAAAAGCATTTGCAGATGAAGAGGGATTGACTGAAATTGAGCTGAAACGCAGCAAGCGTTCTATTCAGAGATGACGTGTTGGTGAATGACGTATCAGTGATAGGTTAATATTTTGAGCGAGGGTGCACTCATGGAACAGCTCTTACTCCCTCACTGTTTGATTTATCTGAGCTGCTGTTGTAGGTCATTATTATTTGTCATGGCTTGTTGGTTCTGCCTCATGAGTGCATTATTGTTTCTGGAAAAAATCCCAGTCCAGAAAACAAAGACTCTAAGATTGTAAGTTGGGGAAAAAGGTAGCATCCTGGAAGAGAGGAAAAAATGGAAAGGTGGGGAAAAAAAACTACAAGGCAAGTTTCAGGAAAAATGCAAACAGCCAAATCAGGGTGAAAAACTGTACTACAGCACATCACAAATGGTAACATATGACAGGAATGTACAAGCGTATATCAGAATATTCCACATCATTTTAATTGAACTGAGAATCAGAAGTAGGGACACAGTCAGTATCAGCAATTTGTTGATGTGGATTGCGAAGATAAACACGCCAGGAGTCCGAGCAACCTTCACAAATATCACCCCAGTGTCCAATTCTTGCCAAATTACACAGATCAACAGCGATAACACTTTACTGATCCCAAGGGGAATTTAAAGTGTTTTAGCAGCATATATAAAAGACAAGGTACAAAACGCACATAAGAAATAAACTAAAATAAATAAAATTTAGAAGTAAAAATATAGAAATGTATGCATAGCATAGATATAAATAGTAAATGTGTATAGTATGTATCATATATCACATCTGTGGATAATACTGTATGCATAACTACTGTACTTCTTGCACCTTAGCATAGCTACAGAGGTATATGATGCATACTATATAGGTTTACTATTTATATTATATTAATCATACATTTCTATATTTTTACTTTAAAATTTTTTAAATAAGTACACACAGTCTTTAGTGATTTGTGTAAGCAATTATACAGATTATTATCCACTTATACAGGTCTCGGGTAAAAATGCCTTACTGGCCTTGCATCTGCAATTTTAGTCATTGATGTTACTGCAAAGAGAGAAAATGCAGTTATTAGCTGAATGGCTCTGAATGTTTTTCACTTGTTTACTAATAGAGGTTTTGTAACCTCAGAGATTCAACTTGGGTCATAAACATAGTAAATTGCTTTTGGATTTGCTGTTGTGGTCTCAAGGCTTGTTTTCATTCTCATGTCCAAAGACACTCCATATTTTTCACAAATAGTGACATTTTGTAAGGCGGTGTGTGAGTGGTGGTCTGAAGTATGTTCCAGAAACAATTTCACGCTTGTAAAACTTGTATTTTGTCCTTCGATTTTAGCTGAAATGTTGATATTCTTTAGCTAGCCCTGAACAAGACCAATTATTTGCGTCTGTTGCCTTTTCATTCGGTTTCCTTTTGGCCTTCATAGTATGTTCATTTCATTCTTTCTGAGACTTTGTTTTCTTTGGGGAATGTTTTGACCCTGAGATTGCAAAAACTTTAATGAAACCTATTTTGTGATTAGTTTGGCAGTTCACCGTCAGTGACGGTTCAGTAAATTCATAGCTGCGATTGACGTTACAGACTAATGCCAACAAAATGGCTGTAGATGATGGGAATGTATTATAATGTAGTGCCTTACTGAATGTCTGTTTTTCATATTGTAGGGTGAATAATGTTTTTTTTCCCCCAAACAAAAAAGCAAGGCCAAGCTTTCTTGTGCTCATACAGAACATTTAAGGACTAATACTTAGGTTGCCTTTGATTGTCAGTTTCTCAGGATCTAGTGTACAGTCTTGAGGGACACCACATGCATACAGATAAAGTCACCATGAATGAATTAATCAGGCATTGTTAATATGTAGCACTCATGTAGTTTCTTTGACTGCTGAATAAACTGAACAATATGCTCTCGCTGTGTGTGGCCTGGCTCCTTGCCGGATGCTCCCACAGCTCATTTTTCCTGATCGTTGCAGCATCTGTGAACGGAATATTGCCCTCTCTTATGTGATTGTTCGCGTTGGATGAAATGAGCTGGTTCTGTCATGCTCAATTATCCATATAACTAAATCCGCTTTTTCTGCACTGCTGTGCTTTTGGCCTGCATGTGTGTGTGTGTTTTTAATCTAGCAGGCTGTCCAGCTGAAACTCTTAGCAGCAACCCATTTAAAGGCGCGTTGTAGGAGGTGGGGGTGTGGTTTAGCATGAGGGGAGGAGCTAGAGGAGTATGTATATTTACATAAATTCCCTCTCTTTCTCTTACTCCCTGAGCAGTGACGTTTGTGTGTGTGTGTGTGTGTGTGTGTGTGTGTGCAGAAAGCACTGATGAAGCTGGAAAGCTGTATTAGTTTTTTTGTGAAAAGTTTTAGGTTGCTGACTGACTAACTTGCCAAAAGGAACAAACACACTGCACTCTTACCCTGAGTCTGCTGTCCTCTCTAAGCAGAAGGATTGTTACAAACACATTCTGAGGTTCATGTCTTTTGTATGTTGCTGTGCTTTGAATCTTATAACTGTTCCTTTGTGGGAAATTATCTTTTTAAATGAAACTGGGTTCCAGATGTACTAAGCTCTGAGCTTGTTTCAGACATAATTAAGCTACATTTTGTGCAAAAAAACCCAAAACAAAACTGCATGTTATGTACAAAACAGACACACAAGCTTAAATGTGCAGTTTATGTCTCATATATGCGGAAACGTGCACGATACACTTCTCTCCTTCACCCATATGCATTTGCGAGGAAAGGTGGAGAAATAGGAAGCCTGGTTGATTTACATATCCGTTGAACGTGCTAAACTCTGGGTGGTTAGTGGTGGTCAGTTTTGTGTGTGATTTTTGTCAACGTCTGAAAACCTCTGTAAATTAGTGCCATGTGTGTTCCCTGGAGCAAGATAGACGATGTTGCCAGGTGTATGTTTTTAAACGAAGAAAGGATGAATCATGAAAAAACTAAACACCATAAACATCACTTTTGTGACATTTTTTTTTTAATGTTCCAGGAGCCACAGTCATCAAGAAGAAAATCTTTTATACAAAGCAGATTATGTGCATCGATTATTCTTTGCATTAGAATTAAACTAATGGCATATCAGCCATATAAATCTTTTTACACGCCGTTTACTTGTTCTGACATAAGATGCTTTTATTGTGACTGCACAAGTACAATGCGATCGTTTGGAGCAAGACAAGACAACAGATCAAAAATAAAGGACGCGAATAAAGGTTTATTCAGATATAAAAAAAAGGAAAAAAATTATTATTACAAATGTCCGTGGAAATAAAGTAGAAAGTACAGTGAGGTAGAAATAAAGTAACGGAGCAATAACAAAGTACAAAAGTGCATGTGCAGAAGAGGGTTATAGCGATACTCACGGTAGGTTGTGGAGAGATATCACGTTAATAAATAAATAAATAAATAAATGACATGGGAGTCTTCATTTTAATAAGAACTTCATTTATTAACAGGATTAATACATTATTGCATTTCCTCTTTAGTCCCAATCTTTTTTTTTTTTTTTTTTTTTAAGCAGTTAAAAAAAATAAAAAAACTTCTCACAGCGGCTTTTAAATTGCTGTATATGCCTCATGTAGCGCGCGTTTAGCAGGCGTTCCAGATGCAGGTTGCGTGATGAGCTACAGCTTTAGTAAACTGAATGTTAGTCAGACCTCGTCACGTTCTGCCCTGTGCCTCGTCTCATATTTACATATGGACCTTTAACAGTTTAGCAAAAATGCAGAATGTGACATTTCTCCTCTATGGCTGTTTGAATGTTTTTTATGTTTTTTTTTTTTTTTAATTTTTGCTGCAGTTGTACAGTGTTGGTCTCTTCCATTTTAGGGAGTAACCTACTGTGGTGAGAGCTCAGCCAGCAGTCTGACCATGGCCAACGTGCCCTGGCATGAGGAGGTCGTCCACTTTGTGCAGCAGCTCGCCAACCTCCTGCCCGACTACGACATCGCCTGCGAACACGAGCACTCGAACTGCCTGTTATTAGCCCATCACAAGGTGATTTTCACACACATTTTCACATGTGCTTGATGCTCTTACATTTAGATTTAGGGCATTTGTTTTGTTATTGTAAAATAACAAACTCAACAAAATGCAAATGAGTGCAGTCACATACTGCATCATTTTCAGGCTAGAATTAGTCCTGTTTTATTTTCATGAACAGAATTCTGATGAATTTCTGCTAAATATGAAAAAAATCCATTTTATTTGCCTTTCCTTCATGTCACTTTTTAAATGGTTTGCACGGATCATTTTCAGCCTTTACTTCTTACAAATCCAAACATTTATGTACATGGTATTCTCGGGCACGCTTTATGGTATAACCTTTTTCGTTAGTTACACTGTATGTGCTGTAGATTTTTCTCTGACATAGTGGCACCCAGTGGAGTATCTCCAAGACAGAAAATGCACAAATTGAAGCCTTCTTCTTCTTCTTCTTATTATTATTATTATTATGATGTCATAATTATAGTTGTTTTTCTGCATTTTTCTATTATGATAAACCCTCTGCGAATGAGCTTAGGTCTGACAGCAGCTCTGTCTAACTCAGTTACTTTCACAATGTGCAGTCTACACTAAGTCAATTAGGGAAGCATAATGTTGGATGCAACTTAGCATCAGCTGTCACCCATGCAGTTCATAATTTCTCTGCATGTTTTCTGCTGCTCTGTAGGGTCATATCTATCTTCATAATGATCATCTCAGAGGTACACAGAAGTATAGTGCACTCATATCCTCATATCACCTCTGTAATAGTGTATTTGAAGCCACAGAGATAGTAACTCCAAATTGGATGGTGAGTCAATGAGAGTGGAGCAGTCACTATTCACACCCACATAGCCAGGAGGAGAGAGAGGCTGTGAGTGTGCCGTGTGTGCAGACTGAGGTGTGTGTGTGTGACCTACAAGAGACATCGACAGGACAGTCTAATATCTAATAGGTCTATTATCTCATGTTGTGTCTTTATTGAGCTGTGTTGCTTTTTTTTTTATTATTTTTTATGAGCTGCCACCATCCCTTATGTTTCATTGACACAGTTGTACGTTTGTGCGTTAGTTTTCTTGAAAAAGACCATGTCAGCTTGCTGGAACAGTCTGTTTGGGTCACTGCGAACTTACACAAACGCTTGCGTTCAAAGCTTCCCCAGTGGATGACCATTAATGCCACCTGCGACCGTCGGCTTATTACTTAGAGCAGAGATTGAGGGTATGTAGCACAAAAGAGGCATAATAACTGTCATGTTTTGTCCTGCAAGCTGACTACCTTTAAATAAAAATGGCACCCACCAATCAGAGAAAGTTTTCCTTTACTATTTGTTTTCCAAAACAGTGGAAAAAACTCTAAATGGTTAGCTGGCATGTTATAAACCACACTACAGTAGAAGTCCACCACCTATTAAGTCTTTCTATCTCAGCCATCGTCTCCTTATTCAGTGTCACTTCTGCCTCATTTAAAGCATACCTGAGAACCTTTAAGTGGCATCACTCAGGTAATTACACATGAGTGCAATGAGGTGTAGTCAGACATTTTAGAATTGATTTTAAATTGCTGTTTCTTACCTGTCAGGCTTTACATGTGAAGCTCTTGAATATATTTGTGAATTGTTAGTTTCCTATGGAAGTGGCAGGTCTTTGAGGTCTTCTAATCAAGGGCTTTTGGCTGTTCCGAGACCAAGATTGCCGCTAAACTTTGGAACAGTCTTGTCCTTGATATTTGACTCTCTGATTCTATGGACTCTTTTAAGAGGTGGCTTAAAACCCATGGTTTAACAGGTAGTCTGCTTGTGTGTTTTGTCAGTTACATTTTTTGGTGTTTTATTGTCTCTGTCTGTTGTTGGTAGTCTTGTAGGTCTTGTTATTTTATGTTTTTTTTCTCTTTTAGATTTGGTTCTAATACTTATTTAGATATGTGTACGTAGCCTAAAAACTTTAAGTTTTCAGGGTTTAAACAACAGATCAAACAACAGTAGGTTTCAGAACAGATTATGCATAGCAGGGCAGCTAGCTAGTTAATGTTAGCGTGTCAAACAAATGGTCATGACTTGCACACGAGATAAATCATATACCTAGCTAGATACTTTGTGGGTGAGAGAGAATTAGCTTAACAGTGTAATGTATTATGTGCCTAGTGTAAAACTGTTATCTAGAGAACAACTTCAGCCTCAATGTTTTAAAAAAAAAAAAAAAAAAAAAAAAAAGAGAGAGAGAGAGAACTTACCTCAAGATGCTTCTTCCAGTTAGAAGCACTTTGGATGCTGGTGCACAGCAAAAAAAAAAACAGGGTGCGCACTCATTTTTTCTTTAGCATGAAGAGGTATATGGGGAAAAGCCCACACTGAGTTGCCTCATTCAATAGATTTTTCCAACTGAATAATTATTAAATGAAACAAAAAAGTAACAGAAGACAAAAAGTAATCTTTTCAGTAATATACATTTTTTAGACTGTAACTGTAATCTGATTACCATTGATTTATTCTGTAATGAAATACAGATACTCATGTTTTGTGTTCTAAGTACATAATGCCGTAACATGTATTCTGTTACTCTGGCTGTGACGCATGCAGTGTGAATTCGGGTTTAGATGCTGACCAGCAGGCACTACGCTAATATAGCCAAGTGTAATTCACCAGAAAAGATTAAACTACAAACTTGTCCAATCTAACCACATGCAAACTTTTGAATTAAGTTTGAGACCAGTAAAACTTCCTGAACAATCAGGGGCTGTGATTGTAGTGGAGGCCCCTGGGCTGCATCCTAGGCTAGACCGTGTGTTAATCCAGTATATCCACCTATACCACACCATGTGCATTTAATTATACATTTACTCATGAAGAAGAGCTCTTAATTATTACAATCAAGGATTGTGTACATGAGGATGTGCTTCCACTAGAGCTGATTAAAAGAGAGGAATCCCTGAGGAACCTTAGTGAGGCGGTGAGCTTGCCCGGCAGTATTTTGTCGGCTTTGGTTTGACTTGAATAAAATTTGTCCTTCATTAGTTTCGAACTTCAGCCTTTCTAGTCATTCTTTAACTTCCACCTTCTATCTGTGCTGTTATCTAGTTATTTTCAGTTGAGCTAATACTTCACAATAGAATCATGTTTGGCAATTTACATTTCATATTTCTTTTCTGATTGAAAGCTCAGACTGTGGTTGATTTATCACACATCACTGCTACTTTTCCGTGATGCTTTAGTTTACTAAATTTGAGCATACTATTAAAAGTCATTTCTCATTAAAACATACAGTATTTCTCATCTGATTTAAGGTATTTAATTAAATTAACTGTGCAGTCTCAGTCATGCTTTTCTGTACCTCCGTAGCATATGTTTTGTGTTCATTTCTTTATAGTGGTGCAATGTCACCATTTTTCATCATTTTTATGGTTTGTCAAGAATGAATCTGGGCAGATGGAGTTTAGATGTGGCCATTTGTAACAGGTGTGTACACCTGTTTTAGTCTTTTCCAAATGACTTTTGATGTACCTGGAGAATACTAGCTTAAAACCCTCCAGCTGTTTTCGATTTGATCGGATTTGATTTGATGCATTTTATGCCATGAGCATGGGGTGTTGACTGAGGCAAAACAGATTAAGCACGTGAACAAAGAACGCAACTTTCATTACGCCACTGATATTCTGCATAACTTTGCAGAGGATTGGCTTGATTACTAGGGGAATGTGAGCTTTGAAAAGGTATCAGTCGATACCCAGAGCTCTGATATAAGTACTGTATTGAAAATGGAAAAGTGGAATCAGCGTGTCCTTAGAATGCTTCCAAACCTTGGTTTCTCCCTCCTCTGCAGGTGTGTAAGTAGCTCAAGGTCCTAGGTATGAGATTACAGGAGAGGTGTTGATGAGTTCACGGCCTCCAGCAACATCGGTTCTGGCCTCACATGAACACTAATCTACTCGCTGCTGCTTTTTTTTTTTTTCTTTCAGTGACCCAAGGGGGCTCACACAAGCACTTCAGTCGAGTAAATTACTCTGTAATGAAAACACAGGGCTTAGGAAGACGTGCCTCATGAGGAGTTACATTTAAAGACTTGCTAGACTCACCACAGAGACAGCATTTCCAGCTACCACAGGTGAGCGTGAAGGAAGAGATAAAACGGCAGCGAAGCAAACCTCTTGGGGCTTAGTGTGACAGTAACGGAATGAGTATGAACAGAAGTGGTGTCATTTTCTTTACATCAGGATGTCAAAGTGAAACAAGGCTGCTTTCAGGAACACAGACAGCACTCAACATTATTAATGCTGATAGTAAAATCAAGCTGGGCTTCTCGCATTGTGTCTTAAAGGCTTCATTAACTGCGCCAAAGAGTTCTGTTAGGTGTAGCTAAGAGTAGCTAATGCACAACAAGCGTCTTTGTAATGGAATAGTTTTATTTCAGTGTTGTTATTTAGGCAACCAGTTGTCTTGTTTGTTTAAGGGACTTTGCCTGCTCGCTTCACTGTTCAGGAAGGTTCGTCTCTCTGGTGAAACATGTGGAACATTACACCAGAAACGACGGGTTTCAATCAGACAGCATTCAGAACAGAATCTCATTAGGAAGCTAAGAGCCCCTTTTTTTTTTTCCTTCTTCCAAAGAGTGCATCCACAGATGTTTTTGACTCCTCTATGATCCAAAGAGATCTTTTATGTGTAACGAAGACAACAGAAATATTGCTCTAAGAGAAGGCTTGTGGAGGCTAAAAGCAAAGTCTTCTTTACAGCATAGCATTATGTCACCTCTCACTGCCACCTGATGAACAACTTGCTTTGCACTTAAGCACACACCCTTGAGCTGTGCCTCTTGGCCATTTGCCACACAGCTTGTACAAGTAAGGGGTGTATAATTTTTTTTTTAAAAAGCTGTAGAAAAACCTGCTTCTGCTGACAAGTCCCAGATGCTATTGCGTTATGCAATGATTTTTTGCCTCGCTGGTTGAACCCACAGCCACAGTGCTTTATTTAAGATCAGGACATGAGACATGTGGCTAATTATTCTCCTCATTGGTGTGAAATGTACTCAGTTGAACTGTTCAGTAAAGCTACTCCCAATTATGATCATTTAAATGCATTACTAATACAAGAAAAATAAAGCTGTGCTCACCTCTTTAGAGATTGCTGAATAGAATTGAAATATTTTAGATGTGAATTGAATTGGATTATTTTGGATGTGGATTGAATACATGAATTTTTTACCTTCATGGTTTGAATATGAACTTTATGCTATGGATTGGTGTTTATAGTGCAAGTTGATAAAAAAAAAATTTACTTTTAAATTAAATTTACTGAAAAATAGTTCTTTACACAAGATTTGTCGTTGGGTGGCCCCATTCAATCCTGAGAGCTAATTACTGTCTGTTTGGAGTTTCACATGTCTTATATCCATGTGGGTTTCCTCTGGGTTCTCCTTCTGCCTACTGCCACCCAAAACATAGGTGGAATGGCTACTCCAAGCTGTCCCGCGTGTGTGCATTTGTGTGTGGGTGTTCTTGCCTGTGACGAAGGGTGTCGTCATCCCTTAGACCCAGTGTTCACGGGATAGGTCCTTGATCCATGACAACCCTGATGAGGACACAGTGATTACTGAACAATTGCTGATTTCACTCCTGAAGAAACATCTTACTGTACCTTCCTCTGGCAGCTTAATGCAGAAGAGGACCTACAGGTCTCATTAGTCGATCAGTTCTGTCAGACAGGGAAGCTTTCCTGTGCAGATGCTCTCTTTTACTCACTTTATGTTACCTTCTCTTGTTTTGTGTTCATGCATCTCTCTTTACAGTTTAAAGTGGATGGTGAGTGGTGGACGTGGATCGACTACGAGCGCTTCCATGAGCTCATTCAGCAGTACGATGAGAGCAACGGTGCCAAGACCTTCACTGCTCTGGACTACATGGCCAAGACGCCCAGTTGGGCTGTGTTCGGAGCTCGAGAGAGAGGCTTCGACCCCTCAGACACACGCTTCCTTAGGAAAAACAAGACCAAGGATATCTCTGGGTGCTGATGTCAAACACTGGCAGCTGAATCTCCATTTTTAACATCTGA
Source organism: Pangasius sanitwongsei (assembly GCA_037576675.1). Taxonomy (NCBI): domain Eukaryota; kingdom Metazoa; phylum Chordata; class Actinopteri; order Siluriformes; family Pangasiidae; genus Pangasius; species Pangasius sanitwongsei. The sequence goes on along the minus strand of CM075016.1, from coordinate 5,973,926 downwards.
ATAATACATTTTATAAAGACGTTATTAAAAAGATCTAGGGTTTTGAAGTTCTGTATGAATCATCATTTCCATTACTTTATTTTCCAACACAAGATCTCCCATGTCATATGTTCACCTTCACTTGTGTTTTCTAGCCGTTTATAGATTTCCTATTCTTTTGTTTGGTTTTTGAAATATCACACTCAACATATGCTGTTGCATGTACCGAGGAGTGGACGTGCTCTGCATTAACACTGCAGTCTCTCCATGTCTTTTTCTACATTTCCCCTTACATGGCAATAAGGTTTCTCATTGTCCTCAGTTTTCACCCACAGAGAGTCTACAGCTTCATTCACTGACACACAGAAAGTCTGGGGCAAAAATATTCCTTTATTCTATCCATTTAATTAAAATGTCACTTCACACACTGGCTAGTTCTTCTGTGTAAAATTAGCATAAGGCCAACTTTGTCATGAGCTTTAGTTCCAGAAGTTCTTTAGGGATGTTAATATTGCTGTGACATTGGCAGTGCAGTTTTTTTTTAAACTCTTGCTTTTTTCTCAGTCTGTGTGCTCCCTTGTGGTTTCCTGCTGTGAATGTAGGTGTTACTTGATTTTCTTTTTGTGAATTCTCATTATCCTTTGTTCAAAGAGCTTTCATCATTTTGAGGTTGAGTTTTTTTTTTTTTTTCATTTTTATTTAGTTTGCTTTACGGTAATATCTGGATTTCAATGCCAGTTGCAGAAAGTGAGCATCTCGTGTGTTTTGACATTATGGTAACTGCATTTTCCAAATGTCTCTTTATTTTTAGATTGCTCAAAAGGTGTCTCAAATGGTAACTGTTTTAACTGTTTGTATCAGAAGGTGTGGTGCCTTATTGAATTCTGAATAAAATATATGATAGTTATTAAATGTTGTTTTCCTTTACAGAGCAATAAATATTGTGACCTGGGTAAGATGCTGGGGTAAGATACAGGTAGCATATACGTGTAATTTACGCTTCATAGTAGCTCTATTCTGGATGTTTATTATATAAGCCTTATTTGAACATCTGTAGTTTTCTATAAGTTTTTTTATAATGCTCTTCTCATCTCAGACCTTCCCCCCATTCTCCCTCCTCCTGTAAAAATCAAATAGATCTATTATCTGAATTTTTTTTTTCTTTTTTTTTTTTTCCAAAATCATGCTCTCCATCCATGTTTATTCAGAACTGAGTCTGATATCTTTTGTGACTTCAGAAATTGACTAATACAGAAATTAGGTCCCAGTCATCTGAGCAAGAATTCCTCCTATCACATACCACTGAAGCTCAGTGCTTTCCTGAGCCAAAGGATCAGAAGTGGATCATGACTAGTGACAGAAATCAGCAGCACCGCACCACAAGTGAAAAGAAGAACTATTGATTTTATGTAGGCTTCCTGGTTTCTGTTGAAAAGGTTACCCTTCTTCTCCCAGAACAGATCTGGGCTAATGTGCCTCTCTGTCTCGCTCATACAGTGCCCTCCAGATTTATTGCCACCCTTGAACAAAAATGATTGCATACAATAAACTTTACACTTTTTGCAGTACTTAGTAGGTTTTACACATGTTTCAGAAAGGTTGATTTTCTTCATACTTGCGTGTGTATGTTGATCACCTGTAAAGTACTGATTCCTGACACAGCTTATTTGCATTTGGTGACACCCACAAAAATCCATAAAGCTCAGGTGCACAGAGGGGCTGGAAACACGAAATACAGTAACTACTGAATGGTGAAAGAAAAGGCAGGAGCGGAAGTTCGTGCCAATAAAAAATATTTAGCAGTGTACCAGCACATGAAATGGTCAAAATCTAAAGACAAATTACAGAAAATGTGACTTAGGTGAGAATTAAGTGAGGTCAAATGTTGAAAATGGTGTGATATGAAAATGAAGGAAGAAAAAAGACCTACACTTTGCCCAGGTGATCATGGACACCAAGCATGTCACAGGGAAACTGCTATTCAGTTGTTTTAAGTGTCTCGGGTGATGTGCTGGAATAGATGCCATGGCAAACAGAACCGATTTATGAGAAGATTTCATCCTGTGAAAATCTGGTCTTTGAACATTATTTCCCTAATCATGACCTGCACTAAATCTGTCAGCTGCAGCATTTGTTTACGGCTTACGGCTATGAGCAGACGGACCGGCCCATCCTCAGTTTATATGGCAACATTTCTTCTGTCATATATCGCTTTTTTTTTTTTTTTATTGGATGTTTTTTATTAATACCATTAATATGAAAACCACTGGTTCACAAACTTTTCCCGATGGTATGCTTAGTCCCTGACGTAGTGAACTAGCATGAGGATGTGTTTTTAATAGAAACTCCAGAGCACTTCTGTGAGTCGCTCTGGATAAAGGCGTATGTTAAATGCTGTAAACATTTTAAAAATAAGCAGTTTAAATTTGGCAGTATAAACCATATATGAAAGTGCAGTAATCCATGCAAATTATATGCTTTGAAGTCAATTAAGTCAGGGTTTACATTAGTTAGTCTTCTTATGTGTAAATTTACACACACTCAGGAGCACAAGTAGGATACGAAGGGTTTTTTTCCCCCTGAAATTACAGGAATTTCATGAATAGCCACTTTTTTGTGTAAACGCTCTTACGAACGATTGATGAATAAATCCGTTTGTATCGAGCACCATAATCTAAGGCCATTTATTTTGAAATATCTTTTTTCTGTCAATATAATACCAATAACCAAAGGGCTAAAATGAAGAAGGGATAAAAGAACCTATTGAACTATTAAGTGATAACATAAGGCTTTCCACTAGATTTTGGAACATGACTGTGGGAGTTTGAAATATCCCCCTGAATTATTTTATGACAGTTCCAAATGATTATGTACATGTAAAATAATTGCACTATAATATTGTTCGTTAAACATCAACAAAGTCATTACCATTCCTCCATATTTTATAAAATGGTAGATCTGTGTTTTTTTAGTTTTCATTGTTATTTCAATCATTTTCAGTGGAACTGTCATAAAGGTGTTTTATGGCGACGTTATTAATATAAATGAACCAACAAGATTGGTTGATGGTAGATCAGGCATGGAATGATTAAATAACAAATTCTTGCCATCAATGCTTCTACTGTTGTCTGCATCTACTCAAAATGCACGAGCACTTCTTATTATTTCATCAGCCATACCCGCAGTGCGCTTTACATGCAGGGTCACGGGCAGCCACTACTGGACTACAGGACTGCTGAGAATTCTAGATAATGTGAAAATGCTGAGTAGTGACCATTTTGATATTTTTCCAAGTTCACATGGGTCACCAATTACTCTGTCAGTGTTGCTGACATGATTGACAGTGAGCAGGATGGGAGATCCTGCATATGTATGGTGCGGAGTCGTTCTAAATAAACATACATCTTCCGCACAAGAATAACTTAATAAATCACATTCTAGGCGTAGAAACTTGTTTGTGTACAGCACAATGAAAGATGTTTTATTTGCATGTTCCAACTAGCTGTGAATCCAAAGTTTCTTGACCTTCTGACAGAGTTGTGTCTTCTTGAGGTTTCACCCTGTACTGAAACAGGGAGAGCTTCAAGTCTCATAACCTTTTATCTGCACTCCACTTCTGATGCACGTACACTTCATGACCCCTGAACATTCACTGAAGTCAGAAAATGGTAGATAAGAGATTTTCTGGTTGATGTAGGAAATAAAAATGCCTAATTCAATTCAGGTTTAATTATATAGCGCTTTTAACAATGGATATTGTCACAAATCAGCTTTACAGAAACCTGGATATAATTTTGAAATTTCTACATTTATTCCCAATGAGCAAGCCAGAGGCGATGGTGGCAACGACATGACAACGACAAATAATTTCTCTTCTATAACTGTATACTATAGAGCTAAATTGTGCTACTTTTGTTAACAGGAACTTGAGTATGAGCATCAGAGTCATTGCTGAATTCAGTGTTAGTTTTAACTTTAAGTCTATTGTATCAAACTGACGTTATTAATTGTTCAATGATGGAGACTGGAGTGCAAACTGTTCTTAGCAATTGCAGTTCTAAGGCTATCCAAGGAGGAACATCCACAGCCATCTTTATGGATTCTTTGTGGTACCATCCACAGTAATCTCCTGGTGATATTTAGGCTATCCATGGGGGAGCAGCCAGTGATTTTCAGGTGACGAAAACTCCAAGCAGAAGTGGCGCATCAGGATGGATCAGGCAGGTCTGGAGAGCAGAAGGAGTCAGGATCACTATTTCAATTTCTACAGTCAGTGACCATTCAATCCATTTTCAAGAGGTGTTCCTGAATAGGCTTGCGAACATCATTATCACGAGGAGGGATCAGTCGCTGTGAGTGACTGACGCATGACTTCCTGTGGAGAGAACCATGTGTACTATACCAGGTTTTGTGTGTGTGTGTGTTTCTATGAGGACGCATTTCTGGCATGTTCAGGTGGTGATCCTGCCATCAGAGTATTCACACTGTTCCTCTCCATCTGGTCTGTGCTAAGCAGAATTGTATGTTATGCCACTGTAAGGTTTAGCATACAGGCCAAGATCACATACAGTCTCATCTGTCTCCTCACGGTTCAGCTGTGTGAACACATGGGGCAGTTACACTAGTGCACAAGGAAGAGAACAATGGCTAGACTTTCAATGAAAAGGGTGCCAAACTGAAAGCTGCCACCTGCCAAAAATGAAATAGTCTAAAATTAACAACTGCTTAACATAATAACGATATGGTTTCAGTTTCCCAAAAGCAAAGGAAACTTAAGATAATCCTAACTTGAAGTGAGTGTACTCAATGTGAATGTGGCATTCATAACAGATTGTACTGACACTTCATCATAGAGTGTTTCAGCACATACAAGCTTGAAAGGGAAGCTCACCGCGTTCACCAGGTGAGCTGATACTTGTTGCTTTCCCATACATCCTGGATTGTATTATGCCCCAGCACATGGTTATTATGTGGGAAATAACTCACACAGAAGCTGAAACATACTGTACATGTTCACAACACTTGCTTGCCTTTTACACAGTTAGCAATTTAGGGGTCACTCACACATACACAACTCATCAAAGCCTGTGCTAACGTTATAATAAAAGTCCTCCAAAACCTGAACATTTCACTTCCCGCTAGACAGGCTGAGTAGTCTTAAAACATGGCCTTAATGTCTTTGTTGATGCCCAGCCAATACACCAGGTCTCAGCAACGCTGCTAACCTTCATGATGCCTAAATGGCCCTTGTGAGTCATGACAAGGACACAAGCCCTTATGTTGCTTGGACCACAGTGCAATGCCCACGAGCTCTACACATATTGTTCCAGCCTGACAGCTTCTCTCTAACTTGCTAAAAGGGTACTAGCACTTCTGACACATTATGAGGCCAATCTGCATTGTATGAACTCTGATTCTGCTGTGCCTGGTTCAAGGGCTGGGTGTGGGGTGGCACAGGAAATCAGGTGCAACTATAAAATTGTCCCATCCTGGAATAAACTTCAGAGTAAAGTTATACTGCTGGAGCCTCTCAACGCAGTGGTTAATCCTAAGGGACCTGTGGCCTGAGCCAGATGTTGTAAGCATGGCTTTGAGGTCCTGGTGGTCTTCATTTAGAATGGGTTAGTTTAGTTGTGGAACCTGCAGGAATCCATACCCACTATGTGTCTTTCTTAGGAAGCTCATGTAAGGGGATGTTTTGACACAGTATTGGGGTTGGCAAGTTGGGCTGTACATGTGGGCTAGGGGAAGGTATGGAATAACCATGAAACTGAGTGGTCTTTTCCTCTACTGGAGGCAGTGGATACTTGTCTGAAATGATCGCTTTATTCACAGTCTGAAAGTCTACACAGACATACAGGCCACCTGACTTCTATTTTGCAACCACTAAGTTCGAGATCCATGGCTCAGTGATGCCGGATTCCAACAGTTCCTGAAGCTCTGTAGACACATGGTCATGCAGGGCAAGGGGAATATGGTGTAGTTGCTGAATGACTGGGTGCACACTGGGGTCCAACAAGGGTTGGTAATTGAATGCTGTGAGGCAGACCAGAAAAGAGAGCATGCCACTGGTGTTGCCATGGAGAGCTGACATAAAGGATGGCTGACCCCCCACTATCCAGCAGCCAAAACCTGAAGCGGAAGAATAAGTTCAGGCTCGTAAAGGTAAGCACTATGTCTTTTCACTTGAAATGTGATGGAGAGAAGTGTCTCCATATGCCAATGCACCGTGAGGATGACAGCTCCCTCCAGGCCAATCTTAGCATTGCCATAACTGCACAGAATGGGTTTGGTAAGCATCCAATGTGCAAAGAACCACTGAACCATTCCATGATGCGTGTTTTAAAACAAAATAATAAATCCTTGTGTTTTTTCATACTGTACTAACCTCCCCAACAGGATTTTTAGACTGATCGTACTCTTAGTCCTAGTCAAGTAGCATGAAGATGCATTTTTTATAGACTACAAAACACTTCTGTAAGTCTCTCTGGGTAAGGGCATTGGCCAAATACCATATGTAAATGACACTCACTGAGTGTATCATTGTGAGCATTTGTGATGAATTGTACATAGGTCACTTCACAGTGTCAGGTCATCTGAAAGTATTAGCAAATTCTCCCTAACTTTAGGGTTATTGGTATGTTCAGCTAGCTGGGTTCAGAGGATCATTTCATCCTCCGTTGTACCGAAATTCCAATGACTAGCCAAACCACGTAGGTCAGCCACGTACTGCAGCCCAGACACATAGTTCTTTGCATGCACTCCTGGAACAGAATCATCCCATTCTGGGATGCAGTGAAGTGTCTATACAGATTCCATTCTATGTTTTAGCCTGTTGCTAAGTGGAAAATCCTCTGCCCTTCAGTCCCCAAGCATTGAATGAGGATAGCCCTGCACCTCTCACCAATGACTCAGATGTAAATTATACCAGCTGTCTCCAGTCATCCTCACATCAAGGCTGTGGAAACTGCATCTCCATGTCACATGCCAGCAGAGCTCAACCCCTCAGATCCCATATACACTTCATCACAAAAGCTCACAATGATACACTCAGTGAGTGTCATTTACACTTATGGCATTTGCATTCAATACTCTGGTGTTGAATGTTATGGTGATGTGATTTTCAAATGATATAGTCTAATGGAATAGGAAGCTTACCAGGCAGTGGCAAAAATGGAAAAAGGGATGAAGGGAATGAAAACTCCATCTTCATTACCAATGTATTATGGTAAAATACTTGCACAAAAACCAGAATATACATGTTCACAATACTTGCTTGCTGTTTACTCAGTTAGCACTCTCGGGCTCTCCCCCATATATCGAACTCATCAGTTTATAGTAAAAGGCCTTCAAAACCAGAGCATAGCAATGGTTACATCGATAGACATCTGGTCATTTAGAAGAAATATGTACCTGCCATCCTTTTTGTTGCTTGTCTTTAGCTGCTGCTACTGCTGAAGGTACCTTTTTGCTGTTCTAGAATCCAGAAGATAGCTAAGGGGGCTGTTGTCACTCAAAACTGTAAAAATGGCACTGAGCAAGTAGTCCCAGAACTTCTTTATGATGGCCCACTTCAAAACAATATCTCTAACTTCATGGCACTATAGTGCTCGGAATGATGTAGCCCATGACTCATGTAAGCCATCTTCTACACGGCTCTCGAGCAAGCATTGCCACAAGTCCAGAATGTATGGCATTAGAGAATGAAGCATTATCAACAAACCGTTTCCACCCACAGAACTGTTGCTCACTGAATGTTTTTTGTTTTTCACACCATTTTATGTAAATGCTAGAGACTGTTGTGTGTGAAAATCCCAGGAGATGAGCAGTTTCTGAAATACTCAAACCAGCCCATCTAGCACCAACAACTATGCCACGGTTACAGTCACAAAGATCACAGTTTTTCCCATTCTGATGTTTGATGTGAACAATAACTGAAGCTCTTGACCTGTATCTGCATGATTTTATGCATTGTGCTTCTGCCACATGATTGGCTGATTGGATAATTGCATAAATTAGCAGGTGTACAGGTGTCTCTAATGAAGTGGACGGTGAGTGTAGTTTGATGCCCTACACTGCCTAATCCCTCAGTCTGAGTGTCTCATGTATAGGCTTATGTCCTTGGAGCTCCAGCATGGTCTCCTTCGTCCACTCAGCAGGGCTTCTTAAGAACACTTATCAGGTTTGAGTCCGCCAAACACTTCAGAGCCCTTTGAAGCATCCCTTACATGCCCAGTAAACTGATCTCGAATATCAATAAGAGTTAGGAACAGCTCAAGGATTCCTATTCTTTATTATTTCCATTAGGGGTATAAACTCATGGGATTACGTCTTTCCTTTTGGAAAAAAAACAACTGTTTCTGTTGCCCAGTGAAAGACTATGAGCAACTGTAGATTTAAAAAAAAAAAAAAAGTTAAAGTTAAAATCTTATCAGGCTCAGTTCTATTCAGTTTTGGCCTCCCTTAAAAATATCGTTTTCTAGTTTGACATGTATGGCATGTATCTAACTTCCAGTGATCTACAAGTCTCCTCTACCCTCTCAACAGGCATACAGTACATTTACCAGAAAACTGAGGACACTTTTGGACACTTTTGCTGTTTTGGGTCATAATCAAGTTCAGGCAAAACCTCATATGGTGCAACAGTAATACTAATGCCAGGACCAGCAGCCCCTTTTGACCCAACAGCCTCTCCTTATCAGCTTGTTTGTTCCATGTCAAACCACTAAGTAGGCTTATTGAGATACTACATCTACTATAAACAAAGAAAAAGAGAAAGAAAAAATGGTCCCCTTCACAAAAAAATCAACTCAAAATCCTCACTTGTCAGTATGGTCTTTTGTCAGTCTTCTAGCTCTTTACAGGCTGGACATGGATGCTCAGTGTACTGTATATACTGTGTTTACTGTATCTTGTCTCCACACAACTTAACTTAGTAAGAAACATGCCTACCTGAAAAAATAAGCCATATCATGTACATGATCCTAACCATTGCTTGTCAACCTGTTTTTTCATCTTTTCATTTTATTTATTTATTTTTTTCCCCCTTTGTTTATAGAACCTGCGATTATAGAACTTGTGTTTATAGACTTGTGATTATAGGTGATTATTGTGTAGTTTGTATGCATCTAAGAATTGGGGGCATACTGTAGTTAATGGTTCAGGGTGTGTGTGTATGTAAGTGTGGGCAATTATAAGGATATCTGTATGGTGGGTTGGGGAGGCAGTAAAAATAGCAGTAAAAAATAGGGAAAAAAAGTGAGAAAAAAATAAGAAGAAAAAGAAAGAAAGAAAGAAAGAATAAATGAATGAATGAATAATCTGATGGACTGCCCCATGTCTCACGGCCTCAGCGAGACAGGCCCCACGAAGAGTAGGTCACGAAAAGATGCTGCCAGGCCCAGGGCACACCCATCATCCACACCTCCACCGGTTGCCCCCATCCCAGGCAGGCCACCATCCGCAAGTCACGCTTACCCTATTCTTTTGGATTTTTCTGTTTGTATTTATATTCAAAGTTCATATGTCAGTACTCGACTAATGTGATGCATTAAAAGAAGCGAGTTGTGCAATATGGAGTTGGTCCAGCCAGGGCAGAAGATCGAGTGGGGGGCAAGGCGTGGGCATCTTATAAGGAGTTCACCCACCCCCAGTACCCCGGGGGCCCATCCCATCGCAGCCCACCAGAGGTACAACGCTAGGCCAAAGGATTTGCTTAATGAGCCTCAAGGCATCAATCATCTTGCATATTTAACTAGGGTAAAAAAAAAATGTCAAAGAGTAATACAAAATGTTTCTCAGTTGAAACTCGATTATTCAAAAATGCATTTAAAACTGATATTAAATTTTAACTAGTGAAATTTTAGCTTTTAGTCAGAAATTACATTAACTAAAATGTCTGCATATCCTGTTTTCTGTTTGCATAATACTGTAAAATTATAATGCCATATATTTCATTTCAATGGTAATATAAAATACAAAAACAAACAAGCAAAAAAAAAAAAAAAAAAAACAGCTATTGCTAGTGGGCTTTTGGAACTAATACTGAAGACTGAACAACTTTTTGTTTTGCATAGTTTTACATAGTTTTTCCCTGCCTCATCACTCTACCATTCCAGAAGGTCAAAAGCACTGTTTTTTTTCCACCAGAGCCCAAATTAGGCCTGGGGCAGACGTGGCTTTAAAAAATACCCTATGCTGTTGGCACAGGTTGTAATTCTCAGGGAGAGTGTGTTGTGACTGGATAAATCAAGAGCCTGGGCATTGGCAGCATATAATGGATGACACTGCACCTGCCAATCATCCTGTGTTGCTTATCTTCTGTCTGGCAAATACCATAAAACATGTAAGTGCCTCTCCATTGCTCTTCATCATTCTGCATTATTATGGATCATAAGACCCTCATTTTACCATGTGCCTTTTACATGTTACACCAGGTTCTCTGGTGTAACAGTGCTGCTTGGAGAGCTATGTTGATTGGTGTGGTTGGACTTTGATAAGTTTTTTTTTTTGCTAACATGGTTTGTTAAGTAGTGTACAAAAGAAGTGCCATATTATTATAACAGCATTATTTATAGTCCACATCTAATGTGCTTGGGTGCACTGGTTTGCCCTACTTCACTAATAAGAATGAATGAATCCTCGTTTTTTCAGTAATTTATTCATATTCGGTCCTGCACATTATACCAAATAGAATCAGAGTACAAACCTCAGGCTTCAGATTGACCAAACTCACTGTGTTCATAGGAATTTGTTTTCACAAGACAACACTGGAATATCCTGTAGAGATGGGTGACTAAATAAATTGGTGAAAATATTGTGGGAGGGATTTTGCTGACATGGTTTGCGTCGAGTTTTCCTTTTAGAGTGAAGCATCACTGCAAATGGATCACCTTTATCCTACGATTAGAGATGGATAGCCTAAAGATCACCATGAGATTACTGTGGATGGTACCACATAGAAACCATAAAGATAGCTGTGGATGTTCTTCCATGGATAGCCTTAGGACTGCAATTGCTAAGAAGAGTTTGTACCCAAGTCTCCATCATTGGACAGTTTGATACAATAGACTTAAAGTAATTCAGAAATGACTCTGATGCTCATACTCAAATTCCTGTTTAGCACTATTTGACTATATAGTATACAGTTAAAGTAGAGAAAGAGCTGTAGAAGAGAAATTATTTATAATCACACTATCCGGTGTCACCCAGATGAGGATGGATTCCCTTCTGAGTCTCGTTCCTCTAAAGGCTTCTTCATCATATGGTCTCAGGGAGTTTTTCCTTGCCAACGTTGCCACTGGCTTGCCCATCAGGGATAAATTTATAAATTTTAATTTTAAATTCCGACTTTCTGTAAAGCTGCTTTGTGCCAATGTCCATTGTTAAAAGCACTATATAAAGAAAGTTTAATTGAATTGAATTGATCCCCACTGAGCACCTATAATAGATTTTGGAATGATGTGTTAGAATACACTCTCCACCATCATTGCTATAACACCATCTGAGGGAATATCTTTTGGAAGAATGGTGTTCATCCCTCCAGTACATTTCCAGAGACTTGTAGAATCTATACCAATGCACAATGACTCTGGCCCAGCACCTTGCTAAGACATGTTTTGTTGATTTTTCATTTGTCATTTGTCTACATACAACATACCATATACATATATAATACAAATATGCCTAACACCAAGTCTACATTAAAGAGTCATCATGATTAGATGAATGCAATACAATAACAAGTAATAACTAGAAAGGATTTGCCCTAATGCATGGTGTCCTTAATGCTTATCATCATTAGTTAGCAGTTGTCAGATGATTTTAGGGCTTAATTTCGAGGCCAACTAATTCTTTTTTATCTTTGTGATTGAGGATATCTGAAGAAAAATTTGGGTACATGTGTCAGTGAGTGAGTGAGCAAGTGAGTCAGCTGGTGGAAGCATTTAGAAGACACTGTGGCTGAGAAGTGAGGGGGATTCTAATTATCACATCATATCATCACACTGCTGTTCTGTGTGCTTCTGTGTGTATTAGTGATTGAGAGAATTATTCTTTTCACATTTCTGTGCCACTGGCTGTAATGTAATGTTCTCTCCATGTTTTTGCTTTACTTTTACTAATTGGTGTAAGCCTCTTCATATTATCTGTTACATAATGCATTTATAATGACAGGTAGTCCAACAAATTTAATTTTGATGATCTAATTAGTTTAAATAATTGAATAATCCATCTGAGCAATGTATAAAAGAGTCTGGTGATTTATGCTCCTTTATCATATGAACAGGGTTTCTCGGGAGGAATAAGCACTAAGAAGAGAAATCGTTCTTTATAGGGTGATGCATGGAGCCAGTGTACTTCTCATTTAGCGCTGATTAATGAATACATACTGACCTACATTCAGCTTTCACTGGAGTCGGTGGAATACTAGAACTGTGCAGGTTGATTTGCTGGAATTAAGTGGGAATTAAATGTTTTTTAATTACCTTCCTTTTCTGAATGAACTTTAATCCTTAGACACCTTCCTCTATTTCCTCTATCGCTCTCTCTCTCTCTCTCTCTCTCTCTCTATATATATATATATACACTGCCCTCCAAAAGTTTGGAAACGCCTGAACAAAATAGGGTTTTTGG
>CM075016.1:5934957-5953172 GCA_037576675.1 Pangasius sanitwongsei | reverse complement strand
GTAAAGCTGCTTTGGGACAATGTCCATTGTTAAAAGCGCTATACAAATAAAACTGAATTGAATTGAATTGAATTAAAACATATTTCTTCAATCAAGCCAGATGTTAATTTCTGTGTATATTAATCAAAATATGTTGCCAGAAAAGAAACAGAAGATTAAAATGCCAATTAATGCCACTATTGGTGGGATGCTAACCGCATTTCGTTGTCTCTGTACTCGTACTCTGACAATGACAATAAAGTTGAACCTAACCTAACCTAACACTGCCAACACTGCAGCACTTAGCAAGTGAAAATGTCTTGAATATAGTCTAATTGATCCAATATTTCTCATTATAAGATTAAGATTGAAATATACATGAATCTATTTCTAAAGATTTATTTCTAATTTTAAGACTGAAATTGTCTTGTTTTATTGGCAGATGATTAAGCTTCTTTCTAAAAATAAATGCTTGAAATAAGAAAATCACCTGCTGACAGAACAGAAAAATTTCAACCTTGAATTCAGTACAAATATCTTAATAATCTCATTTTTTTAATGAAATATGAATGTGAAATATTAAATATATTTGACTATAGTCAAGATATTTTCACTTGCTATGATATCATTTTATGCAGTGACGTAGAGCTTCTCTACCTCCTATAAAATATGAAATATAAATCCTAATTTAACCCCAGCATACATTAACAACAGTATTTGAAAAATGAATAAATGTACTCCAAGAAGAATTATTCAGAGGTTTTACACCTTGTATCTTCAGAAAGGGAATTTCAAAAGATTTATGAAGTGCTTCATACAATTGGTGTATTGTTACTGGTGTTACTGTCCGTGTTAAGATGAAACATACCATATAAGCATTTTTTTTATTTCTAATGCCACAAATGTGATAAATTACAGAAGTGGAACCGATTTATAAACATTACATGAAATTATAATCATAATAGATGTACCATCTGTTCTCTTATTCACATACAGTGATCTGAATCTATTGGTGTCCCCATTGAGCTACTGTTATTTGTGTGCTTTGTTCCTTACTCTTTTTTTATTCTTATAGAAATGTGCAGTGTCAGCCTGATGTCACATTACAGTCTAGCATTTGCATATTGTAAAGCAGCCTTTATGGTGGAACTGCATTTGTCAAAATGAGAGCTGTGTTCAGACCAGCCTCAGACACAGACAGCCACTCAATAGCCTGACTCATCGATGGCAGTAATATATTTATATATATATGAGTAGATAAACACAAAAATAAATCTAATGCCTTTGTGCAGACACACTTGCCAGAACAGTAATTCACTGAATTTTTTACTGGTCAACTATAATCGCTGGTTTTATATCAGAGGATTCAGAGGTTTTTCAGTTGCTGTGAAGCAGAATAAAATTATATTTCAAGTGGATGTGATAATGCAGGGAGATCAGGGTAACTCAGGGTGTTGCTATAAATAAGGCACTTAACATTTAGGAAATGGTTTAAGGCTTAGTAGCTGTGTGGATTATTGGTTTTACATTTCCCACAGCCTTTGCACTGAGTAGATTGTTAGATAGTAAGATAGACAGTAGATTGTAAGAAATACTTACAGGAAAACTCCACCCTGAAATTAAACGTGTTTACATTGAAATATGTGGAATAGATAATTTCATTAACCATATGAAAAGCTACAGGGTGACATTGCTAGCACAGTTATGGTGGTGTTTAATAGGTGGTGTTTAAAATGTAACGTATGTCTCAAACATCAGGGATAACAGTCAGGTTTCACTGTTATCTCCTGAAACCAAAAACGGCTACATACAACAAGCAGCAGCAGTTAAAAGATCTTTCTTTCAAATGCGAGTGTCTATAAAATGAGTATACTACAGTTGAGTTAGTTGAAGTATCTAATCTGGGTTCGAGTTAAAGGGAAGACGTTGAACAATATTGACATTAACAATCCATGCAAAAATAAAATCATAGCATAGCTTCTGGTAAAGATAGAATTAAAACCATGAAGAACACACCGTGTCCAAATAGCGCTACATTCTTACAGGTAGCTCGTAGGTCAGATGCCTCTTCAGACAGTTTTTAATTCATTTAGCAGGGTTTCTGGAGATGTCTATCTACTTTATTAATGATTACATTTCTTCCTGGCTTTAGAATGAAGTTGAAGTCGGAGTGTTCATTTAGCAATCATATTGTTCAGGGCATTGCTCAATGTTGGTAGTCTTCCGATCACCAAAGGCATCTATCTGTTTTCTATTAAATTGAGTAAAATTCAAACACATGACATTAGGATTTCAAAATGTGAAAAGCAGATAGATTCAATGAATAAGTGTGACTATCTAGCTAAGTAACTAGCACACTTTTAAGCCGTGTATGTGTGCTGCAATTCGTCGTCATCCTGTAGTGTTCAGAGTCATTCATTATATGCTTTTGACCTTAAAATAAAGGAAGCGTTGGTGTTTTGAACAGTATAATTTCAAACCCACTCAGACATGCCATTTAAAAATGCATTTCATTCTGTACCATCCATACAACATCATTCAAGGAGATTTATACATGCCAAACTGGTATAAATGTTGTTAAAGAAAAAAAAAAAAGCCTCTCAGCCATTCAATGGACTATGAACAACGCTAATAGTAGTTATTATTATTAGCTGATAGCTAACTTAGTAGTTAAAGATTGCCCATTAGCTTGCCACATTCTGTGTTTAAATTAGGTTCTTTTTTTACATTACCTTTATTTTTTTTTCTTTTTGACTACTCATTATCTGCTATAGTGGCATAAGATGGAAAGTTATAATATAAAATGTATATTAATTGTGACATCGTCAGAGTGGTGTTACACTGCCCATCTGCTTGGAGTTGTCAGTTTATTAGGTACACCACCCAAATAGAGGTGCTCTTTGTGTTAACGCCACACTTGTGCCAGTACCACACACACTAACATGCTGTGTTCAAAGTGACCTATATGCTAGTTGTAAAAAGATATGCTCTTTAATATTATATTATTAAATACGCTTAAAAAAGCATTTAACCACAAGGTGGTGTACCTAATAAACTGCATCTCAATATAGGTCCCTTGCTGCATCCTCTTTAAGTGCTTTTGGCTTTTCTTTAAGTGCTTTTGCCATTATCCCAACAGACTAATATTCTTGGCGCCACCAGTTTTTTTTTTTCTCTCTTGTTGCTGCTGCTGGCATCTCTGCTACCCGTCTACACTTACACCAAGATGTGAAAATGCCACACAAATGGCGGATTTATCCAGGGTGGTAATATTGGGCACAGGGCCGCTGTTTTTTTTCCTTCTTCTTCTTAGTTGTGACATTTACAGTTTGTGAGTGTATTTGTGTTTATATGTGGGAGCCACTTTCATAAATGCTGCATTGTTAACCCACAGCAATCAGCTCAAAACAGGAAATTCTTCTGATTACCTCCTGAATATCCCACTTAATCGCACTTAAAGGTGGTATTTAACAAGTCAAGCTATTAGTGTGGTGAATTGTTTCACAAGTGTCTTCCAATCCATAAACCAGAGAGATGAACGAGAGCCATCATTTGGCACAGTGCTCATTTGATATAGAAGTCTGATTTAGTTTAATACATAAAGAGGCAATGAAAAATATACCATAATGCATGCATACTGTGGAATCAAAATAAAAACTCCTATAATATGTTTTTAGGATCAAATGTAAAATATAAGGGGAAAAAAACTAATTAGCTGAGCTGTCAATTTTGTGAAGTTTGTTCCATTCAGCCTCCAATTCTAAGCCTGTTTGCCAGTTTTGATCTCCTGTGTATGAGTTTTGTTCTGTTTTTTCTGTTGTTTTTTTCCCCTTCAGATTGCTTCTTTGTACCGACACTGTGTTTTGGATAACTCTTGGTTTTTGAACTCTGCCTGGTTATTTCACCGTAATTTTTGCCTGATGTTTTGAATTGTTTGTCCTGTCCTGCAGGCACTGTATATGTTTTAACATTCATCTCTGCTATTCTGTGCAAGCACTGTATGACAGAAACTCATTCCTTCTCTGTAGTCATCAGCACTCAACCTCTGATGTACTGAAATGCCTGAGAACAATATTACTGATCATCCACTAAACAATTGCTTTTAGGGATTCATCTAATTGGGACTCATCTTGGCTTGAAAAGCTGGATCGGATTTGACATATTTTCTGCTTTACTGACGTATTCTATACTTGAATGTGTGTCATGTGGCCTGAAACAATACATAGACTGTACGTTGTTCAGTGTGAATAGGTGTACTTAATAAACTGGTAACTCAGTAAAGGTCTTTGCTGCATCCTCATTGAGTGTTTATCTCCTTTTTTCCTATTGGGATTATATCAAAAATTAAAAAAAAAAAAGCTGAACTGATGCAGCCATTTCAGTGTTTTGTATGATTCTGCATTGTTTTGTGTAATTGTGTTTTTATTTATTATTCTTTCCCTGATTGTATTTATTGAATGTTCTGTGTTTGACTTTACTACTTCTTCTGTCTGTCTGTCCCTCTCTTTCACACACACATACACACACAAGTACACAGAGAAAGAGAGTGTTAAACAGAAATAAGCATTGGCCACGGTGGGCTGGTGGAGGCTTTGAGGTGTGAAACAGCAGGTGCAGCAAAAATGGTTGAATTGATTTTGTTAACTTGAGTCTGCGCCACTCAGTGTACCACTCAGAAGCTGGGATAAGCTGGGAGGGATGAAGGGAGCAAGAGAGGAGAGTGGGGAATGCTGAGTCGTCTGTTTGTTTTGGCAGAAATCCGTGAGGCCTTTAGGGTGCTGGATCGCGACGGCAACGGCTTCATCTCCAAGCAGGAGCTCGGCATGGCCATGCGCTCACTCGGCTACATGCCCAGTGAAGTGGAGCTGGCCATCATCATGCAGAGACTGGACATGGATGGTGAGTTCCAAGTCACATGCAATCATAGTATTTGGCCACTACTGACTTTATTTCAATATTGCAGTAGTGTTCTCCCCAAAATCCAGACAATCTACAGTTTACAAAATACCCTATTTGGCCAAAAATTGTGGACACCTGACCATCAAACCCATAGGTGCTTTTTGAACACCCTATTCCACAGTTAGCTGAGGGCAGGGCTCTGTGCAGGCCAGTCCAGTTCTTCCACTCCAACCTTGGCAAACCATGTCTTCGTGAACCTCGCTTTGTGCACAGGGGCATTGTCATGCTGGAACAGGTTTGGGCCTCTTACTTCCAGTGAAGGGAAATCTTAAATCTACAGCAAAAAAAGACATCCTCTACAATTGTGTGCTTTAAATTTTGTGCCAACAGTATGGGGAAAAACCACACATAGGTGTGATGGTCAGGTTTCCACAAACATTTGGCCATACACTGTACACTGGAGTGGTGTGACTAGCTTGGACTAGTCTTCTTTCTCTCACTAGCACTTTCCAGTCTGCTTGTCAATTCAAACAAATGTAAACAATCTGCAGAATTTCAGTTGTTGTTGTTTTTTTTTTGCTATATCCTTCAGGTGTCCTTGAAAAAAGAAAAGATGCATCTTTTATTCCTAACCTCTTTAGAACCCTTAAAGGTTTTTTATAGAAAGGATCCCTTAAAGCATGCTATAAAAATTTTTTTTGAACCAGGTTGATCTACAACATTGTGTTTCCATTGTATATTGTTTTGAATATTTTAGCAGTGAAATGCACTGAAGTGTATTACTGACAGGTATAATAGTTTTTATGCTGTCATTATGTCATTTTTCTGCAATATTATGTAGTAATAAAATCTCAGAATAAAATGTCTGGTTATGTTACAACAAAATAGTTTTTATTGTGAGACAATATGTCATTTTAACAACATAATGAAACATTTCATTATTAAGCTGCAATTAGCCATTACAAGTGCAATTAGCCATTACAAGTGCAATTAGCCATTACAGGTTTTTTCACTTTATGATCATGTGTCATGGTGCAGTTGAAATAATTGAACAAATTCTTCTTCTTCCTGTGCTTCAGTCACAGGAAATTATTTTTAATGTGGAAAAAGTATTTTTGACATTCCCTAGTAACATATTAGGAAATCATGACATGAAGTAGCTAAATAAAAAGGTAAAAACTGGTATGATCCATTCAAGAGCTAACTATTTTCTTATTACTTGCAAGAAGAGTCAGTTATTCAGTAGTGGACTGGTTGCTTGTTTATTGTTTAGATTAGGGTGAGGTGTGGCACTTGTGTTGTGACATAGCCTCTAGAAAAACCTGACGTTAGGTAAGTCATTTACCATCCAGGAATTTTTCTTATCATCCCAGTCCTAATTTATGTCACGAACAAACTGCGACACTCGACTGACTCGGAGCTGATCCATGTTCAGTTGTCGGTAATTGGCATTTTAAGGAAAACACTATGGGCCTTATTTTTATGATCAAAGTGCACACACAAAACAGGGCACATTATCTAGTTTTTGATATCTTTGTGACCATAAGCGCAAGCCAAAACATGTAAAACTACATTAATGAGAAGTGTGATTACGCATCCTGCTGCATTATATCCAATCAGTTCACCTCGTCTCCTTGTTTATTTTGTTAGCTAATTTGGATATAGTTTTAGTCTTAGTCTTTTCATGAAATACATGATACTTTGGTTATTGTTATTGTTTCTTGAGTACAGTGCTGTTTCATAAACTATATTGTGAGTAGAAGGGTGAGACATTATTTAGTTTAGTATTTTAGTATTTAATATTCTTTAGTCTACCTCACTGGGGGAAAAAGTTGTTGAACATTTCTCGTCCTAATTTTAGCACAAAAAACAAACACTGCCTTTATTAACTGAATGCGCACAGTTAATGTGGAAGTACCTTTAGTTTCATTTACAGGATTCATATCGATTTTAGTGTTAAAAATAACCATGGTAACAGGTTTGAACAGACTGCCATGGCCAATAACACCTTACATCTTTACAACAGTACAACCACAGAGAATGATGCACACCAGCTGTTTAGTGTTTTTGTGACATTTAACATACGACCCTTTGTGTGCTAATACCTAAAAGCATAGACCGCTTTTAGCATCAGAACAAAATGCATTTGAAATTTGTTTTCATTTCAGTGGGTTAAATACATAAAAAACAATATTGTGTTATCTATGTATTTAAAAGTACAGTTAAAGTGTTAATAACAGTTATTTGCTCTTATCAGCACCAAAAAAGATGAACATGATACTACTTTACTGTGGTATAAAAATAACCAGCTGACTGACAGTATAGCAAAAAGAATTGTCCTCTCTGCCACTATTTTATGTCGATATTTTGGTATTGTGTATGTGCTGACTTACATGTAAGTGTGCACATTTTCATTTTGAATTCCAACAGTCATGCGAGGGGTTAAATATACAAACATCAGGCTAATGCAGAAATCGAAAGGCATTAAAGAGAAAGCATGCAGAAAGTCGATGAAGAATACAGACAGAACGACACAGTTCACAATCCACACACAACAGCCACACACAGACAGCATATTCAACAAGGTTTCCTGCTATAAACACTGTAAAGTATAATATTAAATGCTTAATATGTGTGGACTAGACTTGCAATTAACACAGTATATGAACTATACTTAATAGTTTGTTTTCAAGGCATGGTAAATGGCAAATGCTCACTTTGTCTTTTATCAATGGAATTGAACACACACATGTCACTACAAACTAATTACGTCTGATTGCATTACAAGCAAACACATGTTGCTTAATGGGTTGGAAAAAAAAAAACAGTTTCTTTGCAAACAATCTCTGCCGTGTTTATTCTCACACCATATGGCGGAAGAATTAAACCCCTGTGCCTGAGAACTTTATCTAGGTAATGTGCTTCACACCAGCTTCAACAGTAAAAAACAATTTCATGCTTTTGCAGTTTTTTTATAGGCTACAAAGTCATGTGTAGTGTTACTGGATTTTTTTAATGATGTTGAAATCATCTATTGAGGGCAGCCCTAAACATCAAAAGAAGGTCATAGGAGAATGAAAGTGCACGCCTCATAAAAGTTTTCACCATAAATTGCCCTTTTCTTATCCACAACAGAGTTGTTTGTTACAGATAAATTAATTAAGTCTGTTGTATTTAGTTAGATTCAGATGCTGTAGCCTGTTTATTTTGAAGTGGGTTGATATAAATAGTAGACATCCATGATTCAGAGTTTTATTGTGCACTTGAAGTCATGAACATATAATTTTATTTTTGTGTTTTCCTCAGGAGGATTTTGAATGCTACTCCCACAAAATTCCCAGAAATAGGTAACAGCGCCCAACCAAAACAGCAATATGCCGACTTCAAGCAGCAAATTACACTTGTGTCAGCATGAAAATAGTGGCTTATATGTCTGCAATCCTTTGACCACTGATTCTATGCTTAGCTTATATTTGTCGGCTTCTCGGGGTTCCAGAGCTATGAATTCACCATCTATGCACTACTTTACCTCTATTAAACAGATACAAGGTTGTCCCTTGGTCATAGTGAACAAAGCACAGGCAGTGCGCTGTTATTCTAACATGCCGTCATTTGGCACTTCATCCAAGCCTACAGAGCCAGGAGAGTGAAATCCAAAGCTCAAGTGCAGGAATATTTAACTTTCCTAGCAAATACGGCACATGAAAGGTTACTAGAAATAACATTTTTGCAGCAATGTTTATCTCCATTTTATTTTTGCCATGAATACATTTGCGCATATTGTATCCATGCTATTGTTGCACAGTAAGTACAATGGTTATACACTTCTTGTAACTGGTAAATAAAACAAGTCGGCTTATTTGTCATTTTAGGCTGGAACTGATTTTAGTGTAAGAGCTGAAGATTCTTGTAAGCTGGACGGGCTAAAGAAATGATCTGATTGGCGAAGGTACACAGTGACAGAGTGTGCAAGCAATAACAAGATTAAATTACTGACAGACTATAGCTGTTTCTAGAATGGAGAGCAAATTATGGTTCTCAGGCCCCTCCTTTTCATCATATACATGCTACCCATTGAACAAATTATCATCACTAGTGATGGTCTCAGCTTTCATCTTTATGCTGATAACACTCTGTTGTATGTAAGTGCAAATTCAACCACAGTTCCCAATGATAAGTGTCCCATCAATACAGATTACAGCAATACAGAATATAAAATCATTCTAAAGGATGATAGAGAACTTAAACTTTAAAAAAGTATTGCCTGTTGGCCCTGAATCTCAAATATCCAGACTGTCTGATTTCTCCGTTGACCTTGATGGTGTGTCTGTTAAATCTGTGCAGGTTGTCAGTAATCCTGTTCTTCTCAACTCTACACTTTCACTTATGCCCTCATTACATCCCCTCACCAAATCTGCCCTTTTTCACCTTCATAACAATGTCCTTGCTCTTTTCCAAATATCAACAATCATTAGCTCTCATGTTCATTATTTTAATGCTCCTTTTATTGGTCTACCAGCTACATTCAGAACAAACATCAATACAGTCAAAACACAGCTGCTAGAGTAGTAATACAAGCTCAGGTACATTGGTTACTGTGTCTTCTCACAATCAATATAAGCTGCTTTTTATTACTTTGAAAGCCCTTCCCCTTCTTGCTGCCGAGTTTTCTGAGCTTCTCCATTCTTACATCTCATCTTGCACTCTGACACCCGGCAGGCTTTCCTTAATAGGTCGCAGATCCTTTAGTGCTATGGCTCCCAAACTGTGAGGTAGCCAAGTCCAATCTATCAGTAACTGTGCTTCTATTGCTTCTTTAAAATCTCTTTCTCATCACACAATATTACCCTTCTTTATCTGCTCCTTAAAGTTTTTCGATTATTTTGTGTTACATACTAAAAAGTGACTTTGGATGTAAGAACGGAGATAAATTCAGCATAAATAAGTACAGTGGCTATAAAAAGTCTACACACTCAAGCCTAAAATTGCAGGTTTTTGTGATATGAAACCAAGATAAATCATGTCTTTCTGCACCTTTAATGTGATATAGCATCTAAAAAATTTAAGTGAAAAACAAATCAGAATGGTTTAAGGAAAAAAAAAGAAAAGAAAAAACTTACAGTAATCTGATTGCGTCAGTGTGCACACCTTTTTACAATGGGACATGTAACTGTGCTCAGAAATAATTCATGTTCAAAGGTAATTATCATACACCTGTCATCAATGAAGTGATTCTGATGAACCCCAAATAAAGATCAGCTCTTTCTGTAGGATTTTCTTGACATCGTCTTAGTTTCATCCAACTTCTGAAACCATTGTCTGTACAAGGCAAGTACGGGATCTCATTGTAGAAAAATCCAAGCCTGTCTAAATTTTACCAAAACATACATACAGTCACTCCAAACCATATGGCAAAATATGTTATGGTCTGATAGTGGCAGCATCATGCTATGGAGCTTTTTTCTTCATCTGGGACTGGGGCTCTACTCACAAAACCTGAAGGCCTCTGTCAGACAGCTGAAGATGAAAAATAATTTCACCTTCCAGCACGGTAATGACCCAAAGCACAAATACAAGTCAAGAAAGAAATGGCTTCAGAAGAAGAATATCAACATTTTGGAATGGCCTAGTCAGAGCCCAGAGCTAAATCCTATCAAAAACCTGTGGAATGACCTGTGGAAGAAATTCACTTCACAATTTGACAGATCTCAAGCAATTTTGCAAGGAAGAGTGGAATAAAATTGCCAAAAAGACTGAATGCTGTATTACAAACCAAATGTACTTGAGTTTTGTTGGTTGCTATATCACATTATAGATGATATGATTTATCTTGGTTTCAATTTTTACATCACAAACCTGCAGTGTTAACAGAGGTGTGTATACTTTTTATATCCATTATATGTAATTAAATAAATGAATCAATAAATAAATGAATCAATAAATAAACAGATAGATAGATAGATAGATAGATAGATGAAATGTCCCCATTCAAGACCTGTATATGCTGATTTGCATGTAGATTAGTGCTAAACATAGTATTAATGCGAATTTAATACTGTGGGCCATTTAAAAACTGAAATGGTCCAGATTTGGCCCATGTGCCTGTAGCTGAATAATCCTGCTCTAAACTGATTGTAGGGCCTGTGCTTATCTCCTCGAACTTCTAGCATAGTAATAACCAAAAGGCATATGGTTTCAGCCAATCAGTGCAGTTAAATGGCTGAGCATCTCAGTGCCTGAGGGATTGAGTACGGTGCTGGATTGAAACCAAATTAAGTGCAATTGACTCATCCTCCAGGAAGCGAGAGCTGTGATTAGGCACTCACGGCACAGCGGCAGTTTGGTTTGACCAGGTCCGCATTAGAGGAGGTGGATGCTTTACTGACATTTAAGAAAGCACCTCACATTTGTGTCTTTTCCACTTTATGGACTTTTCTGGTGATGATTCATCAGACTGACACACTGAAGAAACATAATGACTGGGGCAGAACTTTAGAAACTAATGCTAAAAAAACTTGTTAAATCATTCTTGTCTGTATGTATGTTAATATACACTTTCATGTATGGGACTATAAACCCTATAAAGCATAAGACTATTTGTCTTCCTACCTGCATATCTATCTTTCTGGTATCTATAACAGTCTGTCCCTGCCTTCCTGCCTGCATATCATACCTGTTAGCTATCTATCAAAGAATTATCGGGGAAATGCCACTTACAGTGCTTTTTTGCAGGGGATGGACAGGTGGATTTTGATGAATTCATGACGATACTGGGCCCCAAACTTCTGTCCTCTGAAACACGGGACGGCTTCCTTGGAAACACAATAGACAGCATATTTTGGCAGGTATGCACTCATTGCTACTTACTGAATAAGGTGTGTATTATTGTTGTCCATAAATGCTAAATATTTGTTATCTGAATCTGTCTTACATGTACTTGATAAACCAACATTGAACCATTACAAAAAGGGTTCAGTGTCAGCACATAATGTTGATGCATGGAAAGTGTAGCATACTCAGCCCAAGTGATGGATGTGTTAAGCAGAAGCATGCTGGGATAGCAGACATGCAGAGGAGAGACAAGCTACTGCACTCAGCTACAGCTCCTGCTCTGGAGCTTCATGCTATATGGAAAGATAAAGTGCAGGCACTTGTGACTTTGGCTGGTAGCAAAGGCGGATCTGTCAGGATATGTCCACTCTCTTCATTCAAACAGCTGACAGCCTGCAGAGGACAGAATGACCTTCTCTACACATTTCTCTGACTAAACTCTGAATTTTTATATTAATGAGTTTTTTTCACTATCATAGTGATTGGCTGCATCTGGTAAACATTTATTTTGGGCTGTGCTTTTAAAACAATGTAAAAAGTATTAGCAGTTTTCCAAACTACCAGATAGCAAAATCTATGTTTTTCCTGCAGTGATCATATATTACTTATTTAGCATATCCTAATCAGCCCTTTAAAGATAACGTTTCAACATTATAATTTGTAATTAATATCTTCTGTTGCTTTGCAAAAAGGTGCTAGCAAGTCACATGGAACACAATGATTTCCACTGCGACTAAGTGCAGTGATTGACTCTCCTCTTTGTGCTTCCTGTGAAGGGCATCTGACTCATCCAGTCCTCATGTTAATGGGCAATAGAGTGTGTGGTGACTAATTTTCCCCTCCTTTTGAGTGCTGACTGCTTCACCATTCAGTGCACATTCTCTGGTCATGGTGGCAACCTTGATGGCAGCTTCCAAGATAGAATCCGTCCATTTCTGGTGTCTATTTTCATTATGTACCCCAAGGCCAGTCTCCACAGACAGTGCAGTACATTCTGAAACACAGGAGTTTGATGGAGCTGATTATCCTTTCTGGTGCATAAGGACAAGGGGACGCTCCTTTTCCTTCATTTCACACAAGGTGTGTTAGATCGATAAGATATAAGGTACAAACAAACCTACTCTACATAAAGCAGAGAAATAGAGGATGACAGCACAGTCTGAAATTGAATAAGCTCCCCGTTTATGACCAACAATTATTCCTAAAGACATTATATAAATATATATTAGAATACATTGCCTTATATGAAGTACTCAAAATGGCATCATTCTTCAAGCTTTGGCACAGTGGTCATTTCAGCCATGTGGAGAGTTTTGAAATGGTTTATGTATTTTGAATGGATCCCTAGGTTTCTTAGAGGACATGGCCATGAAGTATTTATCTTCTCTGCTGTGCTGCATTATCATGTCTGACCTTTGTTGCTCATACTGCTTTTAAAGAAATATTTCTGTGAAAAAATTGAATTTCCACAGTTTCCCCTCTCCCCAAATCTAGTCAACCAGCCAAGACAGGTTGGTGGCCAATGTTTACTTCTTTAGTTTTGCATGGGTGAGTCTAATGTAGACAACAAGTAATATAAGTCCCATAGAAAATCTTTTCCACATACTTGCATTAAACTGCATACAGTTCTTGAGTTATTCAGGCTTGCCACTGTGGTTTAATACACAGTATTATTTATTATTTATTGGTATAATAAGTTCCACTTCACCTGTCCTTGCTATATTACAAAATCCTTTATTAAAAAATAAACTACATATATTAATCATGTACCAACAAAGTTATTTCAATGTTTTTTTTTTTTTTTTTGAAAATTATTCCTTTATTGTCATTTTTTTAGTCTCTGCTTGTCATTCTTTAGATAGATGCTGTAAAAATGTTTGGTTTTTGAGCTAGATTGCTACAACTTACATCAATCCTCATGGCAAGGCAAATGTTAGTGTTGATTTAGCATTGCCGATGAGCATAAAACACCTATAATCATTTCCCTGCATAAGTAATTTAAATAACATGTTTTTCAAATGTAATTAAATGTGGTGACCATAATTTTTATGTCATTTTTAATTATTGTTATATTTGTAATTAGTTCTCACATTCTGGCAGTTTCAAAAAAATATCTGCTCAGCTAAGAAACTCTGTGACAGGAGAAAAAAAAAACCAAATGATGTCTAATACTAACATTCAACCAACCAGAAGAATGAAGCATTTCTACTTGGTTACAATCCTTTATGTTGCTTGTAAATTCAGAAAGCTCCCCCTCTTGCAGTAAAATTTGCGCATTTGAGCTTAGGCAGCATTTGTTTTTGTGGGTATTGATTGTAAGTTAACACCGAAGGAAGGGGTTGTATTTGCTTGATGTTTTTTAACAGCTAGCTTCAGTTAACTTCTGCCAAAATCACTGATTACAGATTTAAAGTTTTAAACATCAGTTTTAGGAAAGAGATCATTTTTGTTCTCTCTTCCTCATATGCATCATAAATATGTAATAGCAAAGATCCTGTTATTGATTTGTTTAGCCTGAACAATTTTTAGAACATCAATTACTTTGATTTAGATCTCATTTAAATTACATAACATGGGCACATAGGCAATTACTGACATGCCGTATTCAAATTAACTGATTGTCCGTTTTTGGAGGCTTTGATTACCATTTTATTACAATCATTAAACAGCAGAAGAACAGCCTGTTGAACAAATTCCTTTCTTACACATGACAGAAGGCCTCATTTTGAAAGTCACATGTACTGTGCTACTCAACAAGAAGCCTCAGCAAGTATCAGTGTGATAGAACTCCTGCGGCACAGTTAACACCAGAATTATTGGCGCCCTATTTATGAAAATAACTGAAAGTGAATATGTAAAATGGAAAACACATGGAATAGATGATATTTTGAGCTTAAACATACAGTATAAGGATCAAACATTAAACATACAAAGTTTAATGTTAACACAATTTTTCAAACATAAAGAAAGTTTTCTTAAATAGTGCAGGCATTTTTTGTGTTAAACACAGAATTCAAAATCATCTGCGCCCACAATTAATTCTCAGGAGAGAACAGCTCTGAGTCATTTTGTAATGTCTAACAAGGTTGGAGACACTTGTAGAGGGTTCTTGAATCACTCCTGAATGCAGAACATTTCAAGCTCCTTTATATTCATAGGTCTGTTCATGTGTACTGCAATTTAATTCAGTTCACAGGTTTTAATAGGGTTTAAATCCAGCAACCATAAACTTCCTCCACTTTACTTCCTTGAAAAATATATTTAGGATTCACTGATTAAGAGAATTTTCATCTAGCACTTACTTCAGTTCAATTCAATTCAATTTTATTTGTATAGCGCTTTTAACAATGGACATTATCACAAAGAAGCTTTACAGAAATATATAAATCCAGGATATAAATTTTAAATATATGAATTTATCCCTCCAGATCTGAGAACTATTCACAAATGGCATGACTAAACAAATATGTTTTCAGCCTAGACTTAAAGACTGAGACTGTGTTTGAGTCCAGAACACTAATTGGAAGGCTGTTCCATAACTGTGGGGCTTTGTAAGAGAAAGCTCTGCCCCCTCCTGTAGCCTTCACTATTTGAGGTGCCAACAAGTAGCCTACACCTTTTGATCGAAGTAGGCGTGGCGGATCATAAAAGACCAAAATTTCGCTCAGGTACTGTGGTGCGAGACCAATCAGTGCTTTATAGGTCAATAGTGGTATTTTATAATCAATGAGAAATTTGATTGGAAGCCAATGCCGTGTGGATAAGATAGGGGTGATGTGGTCATATCTTCTGGTTCTAGTAAGAACTCTGGCTGCTGCATTCTGGACAAACTGGAGCATTGTTATGCACCTACTGGAACATCCAGACAGTAAGGCATTACAGTAATCCAACCTAGAGATAACTAAAGCATGAACTAGTTTTTCTGCATCGTGTAGTGACATTATATTCCTTATCTTAGCAACATTTCTGAGATGAAAGAAGGCTATTCTAGTAATATTAGCTATGTGAACTTCAAATGAAAGACTTGGTGAGTCAATAATCACAGCAAGGTCTTTTACTGCTGCAGATGATGAAACAGAAAGGCCATCCAGAGTTACTCTGTAATCAGAAAGCTTACTTCTAGTTGCATGTGGTCCTAGTACAAGTACTTCTGTCTTGTCAGAATTAAGTAGAAGACAGTTAATAAGCATCCAGTGTCTAATGTCCTTTACACATTCCTCAACTTTATTAAGCTGGTGTCTGTCATCTGGCTTTGCTGAAACATACAACTGTGTGTCATCAGCATAACAGTGGAAGCTAATACCATGTTTACAAATAATTTTACCCAGAGGTAGCATATATAAAGAAAAAAGCAGTGGGCCTAAGACAGAACATTGCGGAACAACAAACTTTACCTTAGTATGCATACAGAAGTCACCATTTACATCTACAAACCGATAACAAATAAGACAAATAAGACCTGAACCAGGAGAGGGCCGTTCCCCTTAATGCCAACATTTTCTAGTCTATCAAGGAGAATAGCATGATCAGTGGTATCAAAAGCTGCACTAAGGTCAAGCAACACAAGCAAGGAGACACATCGCTGATCAAAGGCCAGTAGTAGGTTATTTACCACTTTTTATTTACCACGCTGTCTGTGTGCTATAATGAGGCCTAAATCATGACTGAACATTTCATAAATGTTATTCCTATGTAGGTATGAGCGTAACTGCTGTGCTACACACTTTCCTACGATCTTGGAGATAAAAGGGATGTTTTGATATTGGCCTATATTTGGACTGACAGGGGTCGAGGTCAGGTTTTTTAATCAGGGGTTTGATAACTGCTAGTTTAAAAGATTCAGGCACATAGCCAGTGCTAAGGGAAGAATTGATTATTTTTGGAAGGGATTTGATTGCTTTTGGAATTATCTGTTTGAAGAAACATGTAGGTAAGGGATCTAGTACACAAGTTGATGATTTTGATAAAGAAATTAGTGAAATTAGTTTGGTCTCTCGAAGGGGAGTTATTATCTACAGGATTAGTTATCAAATTGTCTGGTTTTAAATTTATACTCTGATTTTTTTGCCTGATATTTTTAATTTTGTCATTGAAAATACTCATGAAGTCATCACTGCTACATATTGATGGTGTGCATGATTCTGTGGTGGTCTCATTCCTAGTTAATTTTGCTACAGTATTAAATAAGAATCTAGGATTATTTTTGTTATCTTCTATTAGGCTGGAGAGATATGTTGATCTAGCAGCATTAAGAGCTTTTCTATAGCTCAGAAGGCTCTCCTTCCATGCTGTATGAAATACTACCAATTTAGTTTGACACCATTTACCTTCTAATTTTTGAGGGTTGGTTTTAAAGGGGCGTATGTGATTATTATAAAAGGGTGCTAGTTTTTTCTCTTTATTTTTTGAATGTATGTTTGCCGTGGTAGCATGGCAAGGTGCATATGTTATGACTAAGACACATTTTAAACGAAATGAAATACTGATCTGAGATAGCTTCAGACTGAGGAAATGTGACTATATTTTCTTTATTAGAAAGGAATAAGGAATTCACTATATGGTCCTCTGTGTCTGTAACTAATAATTAGCAGAATCAACTGAGTAGACTTATCAGATGGTCAGTTTAGCCTGTTGGACTGCTGCCTGGACTCGGCTCTAGATTGTCACAGATTAACTAGGCCTGTTCTGAGACTATGAGCTGTGCTGCAACAAATGAGAGCAGCACTTTCCCGATTGGGATGGATACCGTCCCACCCTGAAAGGCTAGACTTGCCCTCAAAACTACTCCAATTCTCCAAAAAAGCTGCATTGTTTTCAGAGCCCCACAAAGACATTAAGCAGTTCAGCAACCATAACCTGCTGTAATCCACACCACACTGGGATGGGGCCATGGCATAATATGGCATCAGACACCACCTTCATTAATTTATACATGTCTTTATAGGATCCAATTCGGCAGCTGGCTCTCACTAAATGATCATATGCAGCCTTCAATATTGTCAGCACTTTTAATATACTGCTGATAAGAGTGAATGTGATAAAATATACTGTTGCTGTGTTTGGTGAGGCTGCCCTGTGCAGGGACTTTTCCTGTAGCCAGTGGACAGGTAGGCAGAATGATTGATGAGAATCTGAAAGATAGATTGAGACAAAATGGGAAGAGGTGGATGGTTAGTGTGTTACTACTCCATCTCATTGCTCCATTTCATACTTAGACTCTCAAAGATAAAATATTATTTCCCTTTTGTCTACTATTCTACCTGTTTATTCAAGAGGTGTGTGCTTTTCTATCTAGAGAGTAAAGACAATTACTGATATTGTTTCCTATATTAATTTCATAAACAAGGACCTTTAAACATCTCTCATTCAATTCAATTCAATTCAGTTTTATTTGTATAGCGCTTTTAAGAATGGACATTGTCACAAAGAAGCTTTACAGAAATAAATGGATTCACAAAAAATATATTGTAAATATTTGAATTTATCACTGTGAATTTATCCCTAAT
>CM075016.1:5884247-5914353 GCA_037576675.1 Pangasius sanitwongsei | reverse complement strand
GCTGTAATAGCTGCAAAAGGTGGACCGACATCATATTGAACCCTATGGGTTAGGAATGGGATGGCACTTAAGTTCATGTGTGAGTCAAGGCAGGTGACCGAATACTTTTGGTAATATAGTGTAGGTCAGCATTCTCCTTATTGGTCTGAGCTGCTTGTTCTAGGCATTGATGTGTGCTTTCCCACACCTGTTTGCTTCGTTTGAATCAGTCATCCACGGCTGGTGAGTCGGTGGGGTTGGCGTTCCAGGGGAACAGTGGGGTACCCGAGCACACATTGAAAGGGGGTTAACTGAGTAGCTGAGTGTCGCAAGGAGTTCTGGGAGTGACTGCGGGACACAGGGAGGTCGGTGATGAAATCTACAGCCAGGTCGAACCAGGGCCATTTGGGAGTGGGCAGAGGCATGGGCTTGCCGGCTGGCAGGGTTCAAGGGACCTTGGCTTGGGCACAAGCGGTACTTGATGAGACGAACTGTTTTACATCAGCTTGCATGTTGGGCAATTATATAGCAGATGGTATGTACGCTGCAAACCTGGGTGCCCAGTGGCCAATGCAGCGTGAGCCCACGTTATGAGTTTGTCTCTCAGCTGGGCAGGTATGAATCACTTGTTAGCAGGGCATGAATGGGGAATCTGCTGAGGAGGAGAGAGTGCGATCTCTTGGTCAATGTCCCACGTGGCTCCCATGAAGCAGGAGGGGGGAAGGATGTGCTCCTTGCTGCCCTCTCGAAGGCTAGCTGCGTACTGGCAGGACAGGGAGTCAGCTTTAGTGTTTATGGAGCCTGGCCTATAGGAAAGGGTGAAGTGGAACTGGGCAAAGAACAAGGCCCAACGGGCTTGGCGAGAGTTTAGACGCTTTGATCTTGAGGTTCTTATGGTCAGTGAAGATGGTGAATGGATGGGTGGCCCCCTCCAGCCAGTGGTGCCACTCCTCAAGTGCCAGTTACACGGCCAGTAATTCCCAGTTCCCAATGTCATAATTCTGTTCTGCTGGAGATAGCTTCCTAGAGAAGAGGTGATGTTTTGGTTTTTCCCTGAACCAATGTGCAAGGAAAGCTCCAACTCCTGGTTTGGAAGCATCCAATGAAAGGCCGCGAAGGGTCGGGATGTTTGAGGATGGGGGCTGTGGTAAACGCGGTTTTTAGCTTGTTGTGAGCCTCCTGGGTCCTCTGTCGATGGATACAAAGGGGATGTTGTAGTGGTTGAGTGGAGATATTGAGTCTGTTCACAGTTTCTTGGTCAAGTTACCAGCTGACCCAGAGTCAATCAACACTGCCAATACAGAGACCACATCTGAGTGTTTTATCTTAACTTGGAGAGTGAGAGTTTAGTGAGACAACAAATGAACAGGATTCACTGTTTCAGAGCAGTATTCCTTCTCGCTGAACCTGGCTTGGCTAAGGGTTTGGCACGGAAGGGGCACTGTCCAACAAAGTGGTTAGGCTTGCCACAGTAGAAACACAGTCGAACTCTGTGTCATTTCTCCCATTCTCCCTCGCTAACCCTGGTGCGGCCCAGTTTCATAGGCTCAGGTGGGCAGCTTGACCCTGGGGATGTCCTATTTCCCTTGGGGGGTTAGCACAGAGCCCTGACCTCAACCCATTGAAAATCTTTGGGATGAAATGCAACGGCAGCTGCATGCCAGGCCTTCTTGTCCAACATCAGGGCTTGACCTCACTAAAGCTTTTTTGGCTGAATGAGCACAAATCCCCACAGCCATATTCCAAAATCGAGTGGAAAGCCTTCCTAGAACAGTGGAGGCTGTTATAGCAACAAAGGGGGTAACTCCATATTAATACCCATTGTTTTGGAAAGGGATGTTCAACAAGCATATGTGAGTGTGATGGTCATGCGCCTACATACATTTGGCCATATACTTGCCTTCATCTACACACAGTATGGTCTACAGTAGCAAACTTCTTGATCAGGGTGGTCTCTCTGTCCCACTGGACAGTGTGTGAAAAGATAGACATAGAACGTTTTATACTGATTATTATAATAAATGCAAATTAAAGGTATACATAGCAATTGCCTTTAGAAATTCAATGCATTAATGTCTTTCAGTAGAATTGGAGCGGAATCTTTAAATGTTCATAATATTTAAATGTGATTATCTATTTTTTTTTCTCTTCTGGAGGTAACCAGATTTTAAAATGCTATAGCTTTTTAAAATATGTTCAAAATAGACACAATTTTTCAGTTCAATAAACTTGAACTTGTAACTTGAACTTGAAGTCTTTGGGCCATTGCAACCCAAGAAGAATAAAGCAGTTTCTGGAGGCATGAATATGTCCATTTATGGCATATTTATGTGTAATGATAACCATATTGCAAACCTTGCATCAGTCCATTTAATCAGTGCTGTGCAAGGCTAAGCCATGAAACTGTAATACAGCCTCTGAGTAAATATAGCCATTGCCCATATCAAGTTAGAGAATAATTTTTCTGATAATGAATGCTAATGATAAAGGTCAAGCCTGCCACTCACATCAAATGGGTCACACAGAATATGTAGGCAAGACTAACATAACCATGAGAGAGAAAGAAGAGCAATAAGAAAAAGGAATAAATTGGTGACAGAAGAAAGACAAAAGGCATTAGTGCAGGCAAACCAAGCACTGATACTGAGACAGAAATCCCAAGTAGCAAATTCCTTATGAGATGATTAAAGCTTTTTGTGGATCTAATATGCCAATTCATGGCATATTTATCTGTAATGGTCATTTTATTTCAAAATTTATATAAGTCCCGAGTTTACTCAAAGCCTTTCTGTGCAAAGGTAAGCACAGAATTTTTTTTTTTTAAACTTAACTAACCATTTTCTGCTATCTTTAAATCTAATTTTCTTACAGTTTTGTCAGTTATACTGATCTTATATCTTATATGTCCCACTGCGCCATTTCACACTGCACTGCTGAGCAGCAGAGTGCATTTGCTGCTAACTTAAATGACTTGCCAAAACACATGAAAGGCATACAAGGCAAGGCACAAAATGTCCTTTTGTAACATAATAACATACTAGCAGAGAGGTCTTGAATTACTAGCAGAGAGGTCTTGAATTCCTTGCGAATGGTTAACCGAGTGTGCATATTCTGTTCTCAGCACAGGCCCATTTTTCAGACAAGGACACATTTTAGTACAACTCATAATAGTGCATAATATTGATTTCATTGCCAAAAAAAACCTGTCCAATAAGGCTACTTTCAGAAAACCATACACAAAAGCAGTTAAGATTTTGTTCAAGAGCTTTCTCTAATTAAATGTACTGCATGGACAGAGCATACAGGTGATAAAAGTCCAACTCTGTGGTATTCCTGTGTAGTCTCTCTTCATTTAACCTGAAACAGTCAGCTTTAAATTACTGCTTTCAACAGCATTATCGCAATGTGTTGACATTATGAATGAAAGACATATATATATATATATATATGTGTGTGTGTCCAAAATCAAGGTTTAATAAAATAATTTTGTTGATGTTGTTGTGCTTCTTTTTTGCAGTTTGACATGCAGCGGATAACTTTAGAGGAGCTCAAGCACATCCTGTTCCATGCCTTCCGGGATCACCTCACAATGAAGGACATTGAGAACATTATCATTAACGAGGAGGAGAGCCTGAATGAGAATTCAGGGAATTGCCATACAGAGTTTGAAGGAGGTGAGGTGACTTCCCTTGCTGCAACAATCTCTGAATAAACATGTTTGTGTGTGTGTGTGTGTGTGTGTGTGTGTGTGCGCATGTTGTTGCAACATGTTGTTACAACATGAACATATGTTATCAATAAATTAGTTATGGCACATTATTAGAGCTTTATGAGACATTATTTGAACTTATAAAATGCTTACAAGGAATCATTACCAACTTACAAAGTCTTTCTGTATGATAACATTGCAGGTGTTAACATGTAATATCTTTAAAATTCATAAGGTAACAGGTAAATGAATATTAAATTGGACAGAGAAGGGAACCCTCTGCAGATTGTCTTTCATAGTATGCTGCAAGGTCCATCACCTGCTTCAAAAATTTGGGTGAATTTTTCCAAGGCAGGAACTTGCAAATGATTCAGGATGATTTTCTAGACTTCTACAATGCAGTCTTCGAGTGACCACCAGTCCAAGGGGCAAAATCCACAAGTGCAGTGAGTCTGACTGTGGTGCCACATCTGAAACAATAAGTCTGCCCATGGAGGGCATTGTATGGCATTGCAACCACTAGTATGAGCAGCAGTGGTAGCCAGGGTCTTACTGGCCATCCTGGGTCCATGCTTCTGTGTAAGGCAGAGAGTGTTTTCAAACTCATGCCCCTCTGATGATTTATATACCTGACCATCACTCCATTGCTCAAACAGATCAGGACATCACAGGTAGGAAGAACCTGAGAGTCAGCAAGGCCGCCCTCAATTCTAGGTTCCAACAGCCCTAAGGGAACCACAGTCCTGGCTACAGTCAACAATCCCAGTATCCTCAACAGGAGCTGGGATTGAACATAACGGCCCACTCGCATTGTGCATTGGGTTGTCTGTTGCATGCCATGGTGCAAAGGCCACTATGGAAGTATGTATTGTTCAAATCCACTGACATGAAGCAGTCTCATGGCTACATAGCATGAACAGCATCTAACAACTTTACCATGAGAAATCGGAGGACTTTCAGGAACCAATTCAATTCAATTCAATTCAGTTTTATTTGTATAGCGCTTTTAACAATGGACATTGTCCCAAAGCAGCTTTACAGAAATAAATGGATTAACAAAAAATAATATAGCCAATTCAGTCCTCTCAATTCTTGAAAAGAAATGGATCCATCATCTTTTTCCTGAACAAGACAATATATTGAGTAGAACCCCTTTGTTCTGAATGGTGGGGTCACTTTTTGGATTGTGCCTGTGTAAAAGAGAGAACGAACTTGGCTCAACTTTTTCAGGGTCTGAAATTGGTGTGGCCTTAAGCCCTGAGAGGGAATGTGGAGTCAACTGTGGCACAATGGTAATGAAGGGACACACACTTCTGGTGTATGAATGCTCCTATCCTGTGAACCTGTATGAAACTGTGATGCTGAGTCACCAACTCAGTGGGGATGGTGGCACAATGGTAATGAAGGGATGCTCTCTCTCTGGTAGATGTGAGTTAATTGGAGGGACACATGCTCCTATTTTCTGATCCAGAGTGAAGCTCTAGCACCAAGAGGATGACTTGGCAAGGATGTGGTCAG
This sequence comes from Pangasius sanitwongsei, assembly GCA_037576675.1. Taxonomy (NCBI): domain Eukaryota; kingdom Metazoa; phylum Chordata; class Actinopteri; order Siluriformes; family Pangasiidae; genus Pangasius; species Pangasius sanitwongsei. The sequence continues at coordinate 5,909,147 of CM075016.1, read as the reverse complement.
TAGCATAAGGGCAATGGCAGGACACGCATTCCCTGGCCCTGTGCACACCAATAGATTGAGTGGATCTAAAAGGAAATAGATGGAGACATAGCTATATACTTTATGTACCTGCCATTCTACTCTCAGTAAGTGCATGAAATTCACTGGTCCATGTTTTTTTTTGTTCCCCTAACAGATCCCGAAAAAACTTAAATCAGTTAGTCAGCCAGTCCGTCATTCAATGAGTGAAAATGACTCTTCTAGGTTGAATTGAAGAAAAACAAAACAAACTCAAATGAAACGAAATGTAATGAAACAAAATAAAATAAAATAAGCCTTTGTATTGCACTAGCTTGTGGTGTGCTGGCTGTTTAATGGTGTATGTTCTTAAGAAAATGCAGAATGAATAGGCCACGCCACAGCTTGAGGCAGAACATTCTGGCGCTTTTCCCGTGTTATTAAAACACAAGGAAGGAATTAAGAAGTAGGCTTCTCTAGGCATGAAGCTCTTCCATATTTATGAGTCCAAGGATTTTTTTCACTTATGTCAAACTGAAGGTCCCTCTAGACAAAACTCATAAAAATATTATTTCTATACATAAGGGCTCCCGAAGCAGTTATGAAATTGGGTTCACCAGTTTTCCAACATTTCACATACTTACTTTGTACCTTAAGCATAATTGTGAAGGCAAACTTTATAGTTCTTTCTATTATAATGTGAGTGAATGGGGTACATGATTTGGGTCACAGCTGCCTGATACACTATATTATAAAACCTAGATCCAGTATTCTTAGTGTCTTCTGTGGACACTTGTGTTAACATAACTATTTCTTTTATTGTTGACTAGCCTTGAAGTTAATATCCTCATATAATCTACACACATAATACAGAGCATGCATTGTTAATTGAACTAGAATTTCCTGAAATTAGTTTCCTGAAACTTCCTCTGCATTTTTGGGTTGATGGTCAAACTTACACACCTCATGTTGTACATCCATGTTCATATTTTTTTGCCATCAATCATTTATTATGACACTTAATAATCTAATAATCCGATAATCTGATCTTTTTTTCACTAACCTGTGAGCATTGCACAATAAAGAACTATGCTCTAATAATGTCAGGAATTTTGATGAGAGATGTGATTAGTTACATATACTTCACTTTGAATTCTTCAATCTGATTGGTCAGAAAGTGATGATTAATTTTCCTGGACAACAGCAGCTCAGACAATAGTGCCAGTGTAATTCAAGTCACATGTTTATATTAATGCATTTGTTCTGATACATTACTGTTTCTGTAGTGACCGATAATTCACAGGGGACTTGTATGGTGGACGTTCCACATAATCAAAGCCTTTTAATAAACCGATTTAAAACATTATTTAACAAAGAAAATGTTGATATAATTGTTGATATTGTGAAGTTTTCTGTAAGATGATGTTTATTCAATATTTATGGAGTCTAGTGTCAGCGCTTTGTAGCAGTCAGAGGTAAAGCTGTTCCTGTAAGTATTCCACCAAGGGAAAGCCTTGGATGAGAGAGAGGATGTTGTGGTTTCTCTGTAACAAGCTGCATGCTCTTATTAACTTAAAGACACAATGAGGACTGTTTATAGCTGCTGTAAAGTAAGTGATAACAGGAACTAACTTGTTTGAATATAACTATAAAAGGATACTCCATGTCATTCTTTAATAAATAAAACACAAATTGTTGTGGTATAAGAGGAATAAACACTTTTGGATGTGCTTTTATAGGAAATTCATCAACTTCAGGATGGTAACAGTGACTCCAATTCATTGATTATTTTCTTATAACAGCACACCCATTATGTTTTATTCTATTGCTAAATCTATAATTTTATTGCCTATAAAACTGTTTGTTATTAACCTGTGGATCAGTAATTGGCTTATGGAAAATCAAAAGGTTTTGTATGAATTGGGCTACCACACATACATGCACACACTCCTAGCTATCATGCCTCACAGTAATCAGGCCACAAATTGCCTGCAGGAAGAGATACAGAGGAGGAAGGGGATGATTATGGGGTGAGACAGTCTGTCTCACTGTGTATTCCAGAGGTACATATAAAAACATTTTCAACCCGAAGCACTCATGTAGCCATGGGTGAAGGTGGACCATCATTTCCCAGCCCTGCCATCATTCTAGTTATACTACTGTGAACTGGAAGAGTCGTAAATAATCACACGTTAATCACACAACTGTTCTGCTGACTCATGAGTGAAAGTTGTCTCTGTCTCCTTTGTCTACTCCAGTCCATCCAACAAAGAAGAACCGACAGACATGTGTGCGCAAGAGCCTGATCTGCGCCTTTGCCTTGGCCTTCATCATCAGTGTTATGCTTATTGCGGCCAATCAGATGCTGCGCAATGGAATGGAATAGCAACGCCACTGTGAGCAGGGGTGTGTGGGCGGAACCTGCATGTGCATGTCCGTCAGAGACGTCATTCCCTTCTGCCTGAACACAAAAAAAGCCTTCAACCTGCAACCTTCAGACTAAAGAAACCAAACACCTCGTCAAAAGAATGGTGGAATGTTTTTCTGCCAGGAATGGCAGCCAGCAGGGGCCATGCGTTACTGAGTCCCCTCTCCACCTCACTGGCAGGGACTTTAAAGGGCTGACTTGTTCTCTTGTTTTTTCCCTTCTCTTCCCATGCCATCTCTGTTTCCTCAGTGCAATAACCTGTAGAAGTCTGCAAGAACCTCTCCAACATCCAATTTTCATCTCCCATTTTCATAAGGGATGTGCTGAAGAGCTGCTTATAGGCACAGACATGCCGGCAAATTGTTACAAAGTTATCAGGAGTAGTCACTCCTCTGAATACTTTTTACAGCTTTGAGAATCCATATGTCTAAGCTTCTGTTTATTATTGGTGAGGTTGTTTCTCCATATGGACAGTGTGTGAAATGAGCCTGCTGAAAGATTATTCCTGATATTATTTTAATAGTAGAGCAGGGCTTTTTGGTTCATGCCATATTGTTTGTGCTTAATATTCTAAATCGATGTTAGATTATCTTAAGGCCAGTTTATCTCTGATTGTCCTTATAGAAAGACCTCTGGTGATGCTCTTATCTCTTATGGTATTTTCACACTTTGCCCAAACACTAGGACCTGTACCCTATAATTGATTCTGGGCTTGTTTGTTGGAAGGTGTCACACAGAAAGTTTTTCCAAAAACTGCAGAGAAATTTTAGGGATGCAGCAGTGCGATAACTGTATCCGCATCAGAGCAGTTACTGGCCTGACCCGCTGGATTGGTATCTTGGATGTGATATATTCTCCATTCAAATCCACTGATGCTATGCTCCTGATGCTATGCTTCCATTCCAATCCACCTATGCTATGAACGCATAAGACATTGTCAGCGTCATTGACTCCTGATTGGCTGCTGACTCCTGCCATTCACCATGTAGTCAGACTTATTTAATTCCCAAGGTTTGGGTGCAATGATGTTTGATATGCCTGAGCTGGCTTAAGACCTATACATACAAATTTCTTGCCAATTCCGACCCCACACCCCTGACAAAACGATACGAATTACTATTACAGGATTGTCAGGACAACTCATAGCAGCTCAGGAACATCATATTATAAAGCATTTTTCCCCTCAAACTAACAAAAAAATCCTACACACTGTAACTTTGATGGATTATTTATTAGTGTTTCTGCACCTTTATTCCAAATTCTGGTTGAAGCTACTTGCTTATATTCTAAAATAATGAATAATTTCTATGAATCACTTGGTTCAGTTGCTTTCTTTGTTCAAAGTATCAAATTATTCAGTCTCCTCTGTAGTTCAAAGCATGTCTTTCCCCACCATTTACTTTGTAGGACGCCGAGCCCCAGGAGCAAATCGCTTTCACACATGGCACAGCCTGTTTTTTGCGAACTACAGACCACCATTTACAAGTTTTCTGTTCCACACACTGGTTTAAACAAGTCTTCATCAAACATTCCAAACTCTTACCAAACGTATACCAAAATACAAAAGACAAAAGTGTGAAAATGCCCTCAGTCTCCAGCCTGTGGTGGTAGTTGACAGTGGCTTAATGCCTCCAGATCAAAGCTGTTCTGTGAGCTTCTCCTTTCATCACAGTAAACCCTCAATAACTATTAGCGTGATGTTTCATTCCAGAAACATAATCTAAACTGAAACAAAAGTAGGATTTTAACTTTTGTGTCAGACTGTTTTTTTGTATTCCTCATGGATGTAATTTTACCAGATTTTTAAAAATCTTTTTTTTTTTTTTTATGACCATTTACATGTGACTGCATTTCTCTGAACATTCTGTCTAATTGCAGAATGGTACTGTGGATTTTATGGCATGTCATCCATAATCACAAGCTTTTTCAACATCGTTAATTTGCTTGGTTTGACATTCGGGCCTGTTCTGTGCCTGATGCAGCTCATTTTATTTGTGTTTTTTTTTGTTTGTTTGTTTTTTTTAATGAGAATACCGGTCTCCTGTATGTGTAAGCAGCTCTTTCTCCCCTTCTTTTTTTAAAGGACTTTGCTTCATAATGCATGTGATCTTGTAAAGCTGTGTACATAGATGTCTCATGTAGTCACCTGTGTTAAGTGATATGTATATGCATGACTGTGGACAGGTCAGTATTTTCTGCACAGACAGTGTCAGTGGGCACAGAGGGGGCGGCTGAACCCAATACCAATGCGCCAGCTATCAGCTCCTCCAGTAGCCTTTGACTAAAGCCATATTAGTCTGCACAGATGTACTGGGAAACACACATGCTTTTTCTACTCCTTTAACAGTGAGAACTGCTGATGTGTGTGTGGAGAAATACCGTCACTCTTTTGCAAGGAAATGCAAGGATTTGTGGCTCCATCTGGTGGTTCATGTATGAACTAATTCCGTAACAGTATTAGGTATTGTGTTTGTCCCCATGCTGTCTGTCTCAATTGGATAATAATATTAGCTTGTAGCATTTGATTATATAAGAGCAGGGAGAGGAAATGGGACACTGTACCATATGTGTTTACATAAGTAGATTATTTTTATTACCACCATTATGGAGTAAGTGTCCAGATCTATAGCTAGACTGTATTCAGGAGAGAATGTCATTCTACATGTGCATTATATTTTGGAGTGAATGTTTTCATTATTTATAATGGAGTTGTTACTTTTAAGACATTTAAAAGGTCCTACACTGGAAATAAATTTTAATTCATCCTTTGGTGTGGATATTTTTAAAAAGTGAACATGAATAACAGTATGGAGCCAATGATTCAGAATTATTATTATTATTATTATTAGTTTGTAATAGTAATAAGAATATTAATTAAGGGGACAATTATTTTTATTATTATTAATAGAAATATGTTGGTGGATTATCATATTGGTTCAATGGCTTGCCAGCTGTAAAATTTTATGTGTAGATTTATTATGGGTTCTTCTCTCTACTTCTCTGTACTCTAATTGATGCCTCCTCAGCTCATGTATCCTACATCCTTCAGGAAAGAAATCGATTATAACTGCCATCATTAAGGACCTGCCAACACTTTAGATATGATCAGAGGATTTGTGGAGAGGAAGCTTCTAGAGTGAAAAGACACACAGACCATTAAAGAGCATAATGCAAGCCTAGGGTATATGTTCTCCACTTCCACCTTTACATCTGGAACATTGTGCAAGCCTCCATGTAAGTGCTTTCGTCTGACACTTTATTTCATGCTGAAAATATGATTTAAATATTTAAATAATTTAAATTGAACGTGCATTCTATGTATATTAGATTGAGAAATACCTACCCATTTAAGAAGTCAGTTTATAATACACTTGTAGTGGCATAAGCATCAGCATTTAGTCATGCCCTGTGTATACAAAATAATGTTTCCACTGAAGTTAATCCAGTTTGTAATCACACCGTGTTGTGTACAAAACATCATCAATAAATGTCATTACTTTAAAGAAACGCTTCATTAACAAGGACATCTCATTAGGAAAATATTTTTGCCAGCGATTCCTCTGTCTACACATTCAATCCCTGCATCCTTTCCTCACATCCACAGAAAGATGAGCCAAGATATGGGGAAGGGAAGCAAGGAAAGGAAATGAGGAAGCACAATTAGAAATGAGAAGAGCCCTATCTCTATTTCAGACAGACATACACATACACACACACACAAGCCAAATACGCATGCAGAATATATATCCACATAGAATATAAATACCATAGGAGTTGTTATAAGAATCACTAGATAATATTGTAAATATGAAAATCTGTATAGAATAAAATGCACAGCAATGATGCAATAAAAAATGTTTTATAGAATTTTAATTGTCATCTTTATTTCTACTAATTTTTTATGCTGGCTTTAAATCTGTGAAGCTTTGGAAGTTGTGAATTATCATTTTGGTAGCATTCAGCACCAGCAATAAGATACATCTTGATAAAACAGACTATATGTACACCAATCAGCCATAACATTAAAACTACTGACAGGTGAAATGCTCTCTCATTGTAATATCTCATTACAGTGACACCTGTCAAGGGGAGGGATATATTAGGCAGCAAGTGAACAGTCAGTTCTCGAAGTTCATGTGTTTGAAGCAAGAAAAATTGGCAAGCCTAAAGATCAGAGCGACTTTAACAAGGGTCAAATTGTGATGGCTAGACGACTGGGTCAGAGCATCTCCAAAACTGCACGTCAAAACATGGTCAGGTGCATGCGTGATGCTCTGGGCAATGTTCTGCTAGGTAACTTTGGGTCCTGGCATTCATGTGGATGATACTTTGACATGTACCTGCTATCTAAACATTGTTGCAGACCAAGTACACCCCTTCATGGCAACGGTATTCCCTAATGGCAGTGGCCTCTTTCAGCTGGATAATCCGCCCTGCCACACTGCAAAAGTTGTTCAGGAATGGTTTGAGGAACATGACAAAGAGTTCATGGTGTTGACTTGGCCTCCAAATTCCCCAGATCTCAGTCTGATTGAGCATCTGTGGGATGTGCTGGACAAACAAGTCCAATCCATGGAGGCCCCACCTCAAAACTTACAGGACTTCAGGATCTGCTGCTAACGTTTTGGTGCCAAATACCACAGCACACCTTCAGCGGTCTTGTGGAGTCCATGCCTCGTCAGAGCTGTTTTGGTGGCACAAGGGGGACCAACACAATATTAGGCAGGTGGTTTTAATGTTATGACTGATCAGTGTATACCACGTCCCAAATTTATCAAATGTCCACTTGGTGGAGCTACAACAGGATTATTTATATCCATACACCCTGATGAGTACACTGTACATACACACCAAAAAAGCATTTAGAAACTTAAATGAAATTTTTATTTGTTGATATAATTGTTTGTAGAAAATATACTAAACCAAGAACATGATGTTAGTGTTTTTAGTGTTAGCCAAAAACCAGACAGGCAGGTCACAACCTAATCAGAGCATAACTAGGAACACACGAACTAAGAAACCTGGAAATATGCCTTAGAAATGCAGTACAGAAGGGGATTTTGGAATATGCTGCATGCTGGGGATTTTGCTGTTTAGGATGGACGTGACAATGTTTGACTGAATTTTAAATAACAGGTGTCAGAAACTGTTTGGCCTTGGTCTCAGTGCTGTCCTTATTAGCATGCACAGTCCATGGCTTTTGCAGTTAGGTCTTCTTTAGCGTCACTGAAGGAAGACTTGTGGCGGAAAATGTACACTGTGATTCTGTGAAGCTCGGTATCGCATGATCGCACTGTGTACCCTTCACATTGTTCATCACCAATGACCAAAAGCCTCATGACATGCATTTAACAGGGAAACAGACCTAACAGCTTCATGCAGCATTTTAAAGATCCGGACTTTGATAATATTTTTGTCTAGAGGTTATGTGGGGAAAGAAGGGATATCTGTTCTGTTCTTATTAAAAGCTTAAAAATTATTTATTTAAGTAGTCACTGTAATTAACTTACAATCTGGTTGTGCTTTAATGATATTTTTCTAGGATTGTAATTTACCTCACTTGTGATTTGCGTTTAACATTTGTAAAGTTGATGAAACATTAAGGTAGTCATCCATATATTAGCCTACACAAGCAGAGTAGTTCATGATTTTATTTAAAATTTTATTTTAATTTAATGGAAGACAGTACGGGAGAATTTCCATCACCAAACCATTTGACCATGAGCACCAGCAGTAGTCACATATTCATTTATGTCTTATTACACTCACTGTAAAATTCAAAAATATCTTACCTAATATATCTTAATATACCTACTGTACACTCATTTTACTGTACTGCAGAATTATTTCCCATTTGCATATTACGAGGTCATGCTACTGAGTGTTTAAGTCACTAACAGATTCTATTACTTACTTAAAAAGAAATGTCTTATTAATGGGGTCGAAGCTGTAAAAGATTTATATATAGATATATTTTTAAAAAACGCAATCAATATCCACAGCAAATAGTAAAACTAAAGCAAATTAACTTGCACATCCATCATTACGAAAGCTTGTAAATGAGTATTTTCCACTGGGGTAGTGAAAGTGTTCAAGACAAATCAACAGAAATACTAAAGTCCATGACTTCCATAATAGCCAAAATATCTCAATTCAAATAGAAGAAAGAGACTACTTAAAATGCGAAAAGAGCAAAATGTAGTTTGTAGCACCCTGAAGAAAAGGTTTTACTTGATATGGAATGCTGTTAGTATAACTTCTTGAACCTGTATTGTTCCTCAGCATGACTATTACAAAATCTTTCTTTTTTTTTTTTTAAAGTAATTAAACTTTGTAGTAGATGACCACTCTTTTTTAGGAACACAGTTATTTCTATCAAAACCTCTTGTTCTGTAGAGGACTGTACTCAGAGGACTGAGTGTGGAGTGTTTTTCACATGTATTGCACACTCCTCTACTGAGAGCAGTTCACACCCAATAAAATCTAATTCACTGAAGTCAGACCACAAAGCTGAAAGCAGACCATTACAGTTCCTTTCAAGACTTCTGGCTTCTTGTGTGTACCAGTCTTATCTGATGGGTCTGACTCACTCAGAGTCCCTGTTGCTGCCTCATCGTATTTTTGATGTTCCACCTCTGGCCAGTGCAGGCCTGCAGAACCAGTGCATAGCCGAAGGAGACGTTGGCCTTTACCACCTCTATGCAGCGACCTGTGGCCCGGTTCACAATCGATTCATTCTGCAAGTAACATTTAAATACATTTATGGGCTGTGTGGTACTAATGAATAGATTTACAGATATTAAATTAGTAATAATATTTAGTACTATGTGGTATACTAATGACCTTTCCTACCATCCATGCACCACATGAGCTTATATACCAAAATAGGATGTCATTAATTTGAATAACTTTAAATGTTACTCTGTTAAAAAGTTTCCTTAAGTGGTGAAATTTTTTCTGCAAAAATGATTGCCAGCCCCACAATTATTATTTAGTGATGCCTTGCCTGGACTGAACAACAGAATGAGTCTCTACTTGTAACACTATACTGCCAAAGGTTTATGGACACTGGACCGTCACAGCCATATGTGGTTCTTCCCCAAACTGTTGCCAAAAGTTGGAAGGACACAATTGTATAAGATGACTTTGTATGCTGTAGCACTACAATTTCCCTTAAAAGAAATTAAGGAGCCCAAACCTGTTCCTGCATTATAATGCCCCGTGCACAAACAGAGGTCCATGAAGACATGCTTTGCCAAGGTTGGAGTGGAAGAATTCGAGTGTCCTCCTCAGTGCCGTGACCTCAACCCCACTGAAAATCTTTGGGATGAACTGGAACACCGAATACACCCAACATCAGTGCCTGACCTCACTAATGCTCTTGTGGCTGAATGGACACAAATCCCCACAGCCACGCTCCAAAATCTAGTGGAAAGCCGTCCCAGAAGAGTGGAGGTTCTTATAACAGCAAAGGGGACTAAATCTGGAATGGGATGTTCACCAAGCACATATGGATGTGATGGTCAGGTGTCCACAAACTTTTATATATAGAATAATTAAACTAACATGGCTGAAGACAACCGTACAACGATCTTGGACCACTTCCTGACATATAGCACTTCAGACTCCCTTATAATCATAGGTTTGGGCATGTGGACTGCCTGCTTTAGTTTCAGACCACAGGTTTTCAATATGGTTTAAATCCAGAGACTGAGATGACCATTGCAAATCATATAAAATCAATAATTAATAACACACTATGCAGTGGGGATCAGCTGCTTCTCCTTGAATGTCGTTCTCTTTATATGGCTACCTACTGGTCAGCACTAAGGGGGGTGTCCTTTTTGAACATTTGTAAAGAGCTTACATGGAGTTCACCACCTACGTTCACCAAATTTTACAGAATAAAAACTGCCTCATTGCGTTTCATGTGAGCTATGATGAGTCTGAACAATTTTTATCCTTTAGAGAACAGCATCACCACTTGGGTTATTCTTGAGTTATCCTTAGTAGAGAGCAGGATCATCATTTTGAGAGATTCTCATCCTCTTCCTGAAGTATCAGCACTATTTAGGAATTCTGTTTGTTATTGTCTGGTGGGGTGACCCATCAGGAAGTGTTATCAAGTGTTATGTGTTGACTATGGTATGCTGCTTCTACTAGTTCCAAAGAAAGCCACTCTCGCAGTCTGGACCGAAAGGAAGCAGAAAGAAAGCTTATGTATGTAACTGTGGAAGACTGCCAGACCACTTACTTCACTTGGGTTTCTTAATGTGACCTTTCGTTTTGTATAGCTGTTTGAGTGTAAAATTTGAATTATTGTGGTTCATGTTTAATTTTTACAAAATTAATTTATACATTTTCTTGAAGTATGCCATTAATTTCTGTGTTAACTATAACGTACAGCTTGAAGATTGGTCCAAGTTTACAGTTTTACCTGTGCAAAGTTCCATGTCTTTTGGCCTACGTTGGAGACTTTGTCGCAGTTGACAAGCTGAGGGAAGCTGCTGATCATGTCATCAATCACACAGTAGGTGTCTTCTCCAGTGCTTCCCAAAGGTCCCACAAACAGGTATCCCTCCTTGGTATAGCGGCCAAGCTACCAAACACAAACATAGTGGTCTGTGTACTCTGATAATTATGTACCTGTTTCTAAAACTAAGGCAGCATGTCTTAGTCTCAGTTCTGAGTGATCCCTACACTGAAAAGTTTGGTGTCTTCCTGGCTGTAACACACTTCATTAAAGAAAATATATCATTATGTAACAGTCTGGAGGAATCTATTAATTTACACAAGAATCACACTAATAGTAAGTAGTGAAATTCCAGACTATGAAGCCTTTTCTTGTTCTTTTCAACAAGTGTATTGTTGCTTAGCTATGTTAAAAACTGTGTCATGTAAAAAAAAAAAAAAAAAAAAAAATTCCCCACAGACATAACCCATTTTCAGACTGCAGTCAGTGGAGGTGTGTTCGAGGTCAGATTTCTTGAGCACTAGAGCTGGGACTCTACCTGTGGGTTCCAACCATGGCAGGGGTGGAGGGTTGCTGTGTGGTTTTCCTTCAGGCCCTGATCCACACACAGATGGGTCACGTTGGAGTTGCGAATCTGCCATCCAAACAGTCACACACAAATACACTCAGCTCTGGCCTTTTTTCCGCTATTATTATGGCGTCATGACTCTCCCAACTCTCTTAACCCTTTACTCTGCTATAAACAAATGGGTAGAGCCAAAAAATTAAATGAGATGCCTGCTCAAAGCCATATGTCTGATCACTTATTACTGTTACTTCAACACCGCTATCCTCATGTAAGAGCTTCACAGTTATGGAATTACTTATACTCACTCTCATGTTTTACTCACTTCTCCATAAAACAGCGTGCTGTTGTATCGTCTCATCTCTGGGTAGATATTATCAAGGTACCACTCAAAGTTTTTACACTGCAATTTTTTCCTCAGTGCAACACGCTCTGATATGTCCCCATAATCAAGGCCATGGTTCTACATACATAGAGGCAGTAGAAAGTGTATTATAAAGATTCAGAGAAAGCATGCAGCATATTCCAGTGATGATTTATTGTTTCTGAGATTATTTTAAAAGAGATATAGTTCTGAACTAGTTCCTCACCTCCATTGGAATGTTCCAGGCCAGGTAGACATTAGACTTGTACTCGTCCAACCATACTTCAGCCACCCGCAATGCATTGCGCCTGGTGTGAAAAGCAATGTTGCTGTGGTATGGCTTCTTCGTCCTGGCAACATGAGCCACCCGAGAGCATGGCAAAACCTCCATACTCCCCCCACACAGCCAAACCTTGCATCCACCCACACACATAACAGTTTTTCTTTTACATTGTTTATGCTCTTCCCAACTGAGAAAACCTTTTTAGAAGCCGGTAGTAGTAGTCAGTGCTGTACATACAACATTTTGGCACACTAACCCTAATTCCAAGCTCTATGTTTTCTCCACCATAGACATCCATGCCTGAGTCCAGCAGACCCAACTCTCCAAAGAAGTGCCGGTTTGCCACAAATGAACAGCCTATCATTGCAGGCGTCCTGAAAGGCACAGTTTTTAATATTATATTTTTGCTCTAGTACAGTTTGTTACACACAAACAAACTAGACAGCTACAATCCATGATATACTAACTTGTTAAGGCCAAAAGTTTAGTCTAAAGATAATCAATCTCACAACTCCACTCATTTCCATATATTACCATACATTTATTTTGGCAAGACAGTTAGGGCATCTACTTTGTTCACATCAGAGGTAATTTTAAAACAATTGATTACAGACATTTATTTCAGCTTTAATTCATTATATCAGAATTCCAGCAGGTCAAAAGTTGATTGTGTCTTTAAACAGTCTGGAAAATTCCAGAAATTATATAATTACTTTTAGAAGCGTCTGATTGACCAGTTGTCAAAATTAGTTAATTGAGAGTGCACAATTTTTTTCTGAGGTCTTAGCTGAGTAGGCCCTTAAATACAGCCTATTGGGAAAATCCCAAATACCATGGGAAAATCCAAGTAACTGAGCTAAGACCTCAGAAGAAAATTGTGGACTTCCAAAGTCCGGTTCCTCCTTAGAATCGATTTCCAAACAACTGAAGGTACCATGAGCATCTGAACAAACAACTGTATGCAAATAAAAATCATGGGACCACTACTGAACCCCAAGACAACAAAGGAAGTGGAGAGGAGTTGGAGACATGGGGTACCGATGTATGTAAAGCCACCTTTAAGAGAGTGCTATGTGGCAGTGGCCTGAAAGGCTTTAATGCAAGGAAGAATCCCCTACTCCAAAACCAGTCTAAAAAAGCCAGACTGAAGTTTGCTGGCGATCACCAGCCTCCTTGGAGGAGTGTTCTCTGATCAGATGGAACCAAAATTGAACAGTTTGACCATAATGATCAGCTCTAAGTATGGAGGAAAAAGGATGAGGCTTTTAATATGAAGAACACCATCCCACCTGTGAAGCATGGGGGTGGCATCATCATGTTATGGGGGTGTTTTGCTGGAAAAGGGACTGGTATACTTAAAAATATAGATGGCATCATGAGGAAGGAGGATTATCTAGAAATACTGAAGCAAAACCTCAAGACATCCACCAGAAAGTTAAAACTTGGTCACAACCAGGTCTTCCAGCAGGACAATGATCCTAAGCATACATCCAAATTATAACAAAATGGCTTAAAGACAACAAAGTGAAATAGCAAAAAAATCCAAGTGTTGTGAGAAGCTTGTGGAAGGCTATCCCAAGTGTTTGATTTAAGTTCAAGCAATTAAAAGGAAATGCCACCAAATACTAACAAATTATATGTACATTTTTAACCCTCTGAAAATGTGATACAGTAAATAAAAGCTGAAATAATTCTGCCTATTAGCTATTATTCTTAAATGACCTCTTATGGAAATAAAGTAAATAACCTAATTGACTAACACAGGAAATGTGTGGTAACATGAATGTATGGAGTTGAGTGTGTTTAGCCTATGGTGTATGTAAACTTTTGGTCTCAACTGTATACACACTGGGTGTAACACAATGCCAAAGTTTGTAACTGGTCCAAATATTTGTATCTGTTTGAATATTGGGATTTAACCCAAAAGTGGGAGTGGTCTAGACTAGAAATTATTTAATTTATTAACTTATGTCCTGAAACCATTATTCCTTCACAAATTATAACAACAAACAGCAATTTGCAGAACATAACTTTATTCAACTCCTGAACCACATGCCCTGTGGACCTTTCTGGCAAGCTTTCTATCTTCTGTCTGATGTCCCAGACAAACTATCTATGTTTCAAAACATATTTCCCTAATCAGTGAACTATTGTTTATACTTGACAACAATAGCCATCTAATAATATTTTATCAGAGTTACTGATAAAATAACTCTGAGTCCCTAGAGTTACTTTAGTGTTTAGGTTTCTTACATGCCAGAAAGATCAGATAGGTTTTGTTTTAATAATGATGGAAAAATTAGGAGAAATGTGCAATAAACATTTGAATGAAATTAATATTTATAAAATTAATTAAATGATTATTTTTTTGAGACCCTACAGAGACATGCTTCCCTGTGCACATACACACGAAACCTGGCAACCCTGCTCATGAAACAAATACCAAGTTCATGAGTGAATAGCAGATTTTTCCAAGTTCAATGTCCTTTGGCCTATTGGAGACTTTGTCGCAGTTGACAAGTAATAACTGTAAATAAGTAAATAATATTTAGGGTTTTTTTTTTTTGGCAGTGGTTTGCTCCAGTACCCTGACCTATACACTGCCTTCCTGTGTTCCAAAATAAAACCATATTTCTGCCATATTTCTGTACAAACAAATATGCTTTCACATTTTGAGCCATTGTTCCATATTTATAGTTGTCAACTACAAATAAGTTTCCTGATTATGTTTCGAAACATAGTTAGCTTGCTTACTCAGTCATATTATATAGAAGATAGAAAGTTTGCCAGAAAAGGTCCACAGATTTATGGCTGAGGAGTTGAAGAAAGTTGTGTTATGCAAATTTGTTAATATGATCTGTAAATGAAAAATGACTTTTTCCAGCAGCCCTGATTTTTCAAGGACATAGTGATAAAGATAACATTTAAAAAAAATTCTGGTATAAACCATGTCCAATTCTGGTTTAAATCCAAATATGAAAACAAATACTAATATTTTGAGCACTAAACAGATACAAATACAGATACAGATAATGGTATGTGTTGCACCTCTGCTGTATTTTTGTTCATTTAGAAATCATTTTCTGTTCAATCCAGCAAATGTATTCCTGACTGTAGCTGACCTGTTGCTTTGCACAATTTGTCAGTCCCCTTTATCCTAATCATCAGTGAAAAGGGATCACCATAGGACCACTGCTGACTGAATATTATTTGGATTGTGGACAGTTCTTGGTATAGCAGTGACACCAGGTCAGGACTACAGTGGTGCATGGACCCACAACCTATGTGGGCCCAGGCACTGAAGCCACTGTGTGGCTGATTGCTTACTTCGAACTGTGGAAGCAATGATAACAGCATCCAACAGTTAAATTACTCCATTTAACCACTCTTACTCATTCCCTCTCCCTTTCAGAAGTAGAAATCTACTTCATGGTCGGAATTTATTTTTCTATTATACCTTCCATTACAACTTTACTTTCAACTGAGACTTTTTACCTCATAAGACATTGAATTACTTTGGTCCAGTTTTGTGGAATTTGCAAGGTATGTTCTGGCAAATGCACATACATATCCACTAAGATACAGTATACTGTCCCCTCCAAAAGTATTGGAATGGCAAGGCCAGTTCTTTTGTTTTTGCTATACACTGAAAACATTTGGGTTTAAGATCAAAATATGAATATGAGACAATACATCAGAATTTCAGCTCTCATTTCCTGATATTTACATATAGATGTGTTAAACAGCTTAAACATGGCACATTTGGTGGCAGAACACCCAAATTTTAGGTGAGCAAAAGTATAGGAACAGAAAGTCTCAAAGTAAATTAAAGTAAATGACACGTAATATTTGGTTGCATATCCCTTGCTTGCAATAACTGCATCAGGTTGGTGACCGACTGACATTCTTCTTTTTTGATGCTTTTCCAGGCTTGTACTACTGCTTCTTTCAGTTGTTGTTTGTGTTGGGGGGTTTGGGGGGTTTCTCTGTTCGGTCTCCACTTCAGGAGACTGAATGTATGCTCAATTGGGTTAAAGTCTGGTGATTGACTTGACCAGTCTAAAACCTTCCACTTTTTTCCCCAGATGAAGTCCTTTGTGTTTTGGGTCATTGTCTTGCTGCATGATGAAGTTTCTCCCAATTAGATTGGATGCATTTCTCTGTAAATTGGCAGACAGAATGTTTCTGTAGACTTCTGAATTCTGCTGCCACCATCATGAGTTACATCATCAATAAAGATGAGTGAGCCCATTACAGAAGCAGCCATGCAAGCCCAAGCCATGACACTACCTGCACCGAGCTAGACCAATGAGCTGGTATGGTTTGGATAATGAGCAGATCCTGACATTCTCCAGATTTTGGCCTTTCCATCACTTTGGTAGAGGTTAATGTTGGTTCCAGAACTTCTGTGGCTCATCTCTGTATTTATTTGTGAATTCTAATCAGACCTTCTGATTCTTACTGCTGTTGAGTGGTTTGCATCTTGTGGTATGGCCTCTATATTTCTGCTGTGGAAGTCTTCTTCAAACGGTGGATTGTGATACCTTCACCCCTACCCTGTGGAGGTTGTTGGTGATGTCACTGACTGCTGTTTTGGGGTTTTTCTTGACAGTGTCTCACACTCTTTCTGTCATCAACTGCTGTTGTTTTCCTTGGCTGAGCTGTTTGATGTCAGGTTGTTAGTACACCAGTGGTTTCTTTCTTTTTCACTATGCCCAATGCTTATGCAATGGCTCTGATTGATTTTCTCTCTTTTCTCAGTTTCAAAATGACTTGCTTTTCTCCCACAGACAGCTCTCTGGTCTTCGTGTTGGTTTATCCTTTTTAACAACAAATGCAGTCTTCACAGGCGAAACCCAAAGCTCAAACCAAGAGTAGACATTCAGAGCTGTTAAATTGTTTAACCACTTAATCTAACACGGCACATCTGGGCAACAATAAAGACCTGTCATCTGTTCCAATATTTTTGATCAATTAAAAAATGTTTGGGTTCAAACAAAATGTGCCATGTTCTTTAACACATGTATATATAAACATCAGGAAACAAAGGCTAAAATTTTGATCAATCATCTCATATTCATCTTTTGATCTTAATCCCAAATGTCTTCAGTGTATAGTAAAACCAATAGAATTGGCCTTGCCATTCAAATAATTTCAGAGGGAAGTGTATGTGCATTTGCTAATGATCTGGTCATTTAGAAGTCACTAATGGTCGGTCACGTTCTCATTTGAACTTATATGTATTTGTTTCTAACAGTGCATTAGCCTCCAGCCTGCTGGGCAAATGTATCAGAATGCTTTTTATTATAAACATAAAAGTGGAGGCCAAAAGCAAAGAGATAGGAAAGGCACTGGGGCAAAGCTCACACAATTCAATATTTTTTTAATCTTTATTCGTCTTATATACTTTTTAATAATCCTTTCCTTTTGATACCTCGTCTCCCTCCTCAGCAACGAACTCG
Organism: Pangasius sanitwongsei; assembly: GCA_037576675.1. Lineage (NCBI taxonomy): Eukaryota > Metazoa > Chordata > Actinopteri > Siluriformes > Pangasiidae > Pangasius > Pangasius sanitwongsei. The sequence continues at coordinate 5,891,575 of CM075016.1, read as the reverse complement.
GGCTTGAAAGTGGTAAACTATCTTAACTAGGTTAGCAAAGGCTAATGGTTTGACACATTTAATGTCCACATTAATTGGACATTAAATACCAATTAATTAATTAGCAAACAGCTGCAATTTATGATATGTTGATCTGTCTTCTTCTAGCACATTTAAATGTCACTGTTGGCTTAGAAACGTCATTCATTGCTTATTCAGGACTAGCTTCTTTGTAGCTGCTATCATTTTGTATGCTAACTAAAATCCATAAATAAATACATTGACAACGTTATTGTTATTTTAGCTGTCTACCACAGTATACTGGAGTTTAAATTAAATGATGAATGTGAGCTCAGTGTGCAGACTTTCAGCTTAAATTTGAGGGTATTTACATCCAAATCAGTAAGAATGGTGTTGGAATTACAGCATTTTATGTGCTCATCCCCTTTTTAAGGGACCAAAAGTAATTGGACAGTTGGCTGCTCAGCTGTTCCATGGCCAGATGTGTGTTATTCCCTCATTATTTCACTTACAAGTAAGTAGATAAAAGGTCTAGAGTTGATTTCATGTGTGGCATTTGCATTTGGAATCTGTTGCTGTTAATTCTCAATATGAAGAGCTGTCAATGCCAGTGAAGCAAGTTATCAGTAGGCTACGAAAACAAAACAAACCCATCAGAGACATAGCAAAAACATTAGTTATGGCCAAATCAACCATTTAATACATTCTTCAAAAGAAAGAACGTTCTGGTGAGTTCAGGAATACCAAAAGGCCTGGAAGACCACAGAAAAACAGAATAATTGTTTCCCTGGTGAAGAAATACCCCTTCACAACAGTTGGCCATTGTGGAACTACATCCTATGGACAGATGAGACAAAGATCAACTTGTACTGGAACGATGGGAAGAAAAGAGTCGAGAGAAGGCAAAGAAGTGGAATGATCTGCAATGGTCAAGTCAATCGCCTGACCTGAACCCAATTGAGCATGTATTGCTGAAAGCAAAACACCCCAAGAACAAGCAAGAACTGAAGACAGATGCAGTATAGGCCTGGAAGAGCATCACCAGAGAAGACATCCATTGTCTGGTATGTGTTCCAGACGACAGACAGTCATTGACTGTAAAGGATTTGCAACCAAACATTAAAAATGACAATTTAATTTATGATTGTTAGTTTTTCCAATTACTTCTGAGACCCTGAAAATGGTTGTAATCCCTTCAGCGTTCACATGATTTGGATGTTAAAAAAAAAAAAAAAACTCAAATTAAAGCTGAAAGTCTGCATTTTGAGCATACTCATTATTTAATTTCAACTCCAATATACTCTGGTAGACAGCCAAAATAACACTAATAGTCCAAACAGTCAGTAGTCCAAATATGGACCTGACCGTAATTTAGTAATGTTTGTGTTCTTTAAGACTAGTTTCAGCTGAAATTAATTGATTTTAGCTGTGTTTATGTGCTGACCACAGTAAGGTCACAGTGTTCCAGTACAGTGAATACAAATAATAATAATAATAATAATAATAATAATTTAATAATATATAATTAAATTAATAATAATAATAATAATAAGTCAGAATTTTGTCTGTGTGAATAATTTTCTGGTTTGCTATGATAGTGCTGGATGTTAAGCAGGAGTAGACAGTACTGGCCATAATAAGGCTTTCAGGGTTATCTGGTTGCTTAATGTTTACGAAATATTAAGGGTGTGGGATTATGCACACTTTAACACTAGTACTTGATCTGGAAGGTCAAATATAATGCTTGCACAGGGGCCTATTGTGAGAAGGTTCTACCATTGAGTGACACTGTCATGTTAGTGGTATGGTAGTGGCGTTGTGGTGGTATATTTTTAAACACCTGCTTTGTACATCACCCACATAACATCTTTTAGTGGTGGTCCCTTTTTATTGACTGAATGGGTAGGATATGGCTGAGAAATTGTTAGAAAAAATATGGGCTGGAATCAGTTATCTTGTACATACAAAGTGACCTACAGTGCCATGCAGAACTGTTGGCACCCTACAAAATACTAGTTTCAAAATTATTGGCATGCATATTTAGTGTCAAGATAGGGGAAACATAATTGTGGAAACATATCTATTTTCTGATAACTCACCTGATGGGTGCAGAGGTGTCTCCCTCATCCCACCACTGTTTCGGAGGACTGATGTACATGCACCACAGCTCCCAGTTGAAACCATGGCCTGAGTTCTCGTAGCGCTCCAGGCCAAATGATTTGTGTTTAATGTTGTCTATTGAGGGTAGGATGATCCTCTTGGGGTCCTGCTTAATTCTGAACAGAACTGGTTCAGCCCTAATATGTGAGAAAAAATGATGCCATCATTAACACCTGAGCTAGATATCCCCACTTCTCAACCTCTAGACTAGCAGTTCTTTTAGCATCTTTTTTTAATCTAAGACCTCCTTTTCTGGATAATAAGTGTTGCTGTGGCCCCCCACCCACTGCTTTTCTCCACAGCTATCACTGGCCTGCATGTACAAGAGACTGTTCTGATTCAACAGCACTGTGGTATAATGTTAAATAATAGCTACTATTTTTAAACACCCCACTCTTTTAGATTTGGCAAAAGCCAAAGATTTAATTTTAAGATTTAAAGAGCTTCCTCTATAAAACCTTACCAAACAGGAGTGAATTCTACGTGTGCATCGAAAAAGCCTGTCACTTCCCCTGTGGCAATTTTCCAGCCCTCAATACGAGCACGGATGAGGCCCTCTCGCTTCTGATTGCGCACAATTTTGACAAGGCCTGGGTACCGTTTGTTGACATATTCTTCAAGTGGCCCTTTCAGTTGCTCTGGCACACACATGGAAACACAATAAAAAGGTATGATGAATATCTAGCCAGACCACTAATTTGCATAAAAGCTGTCTAAATGAGCTTAAGAGGAACAGCTTTCTTGCGCTATGCTTGTCCCTTCCTTTGGTGTGTGCCTGAAGAATGTGCACCTCTCCCACTGAAAAAAAATCCATTTGCATGAAGTTGTCATCTACATACAGAACGCTAGATATCATGCGTCACAATAATGATAAAGGCATAGAGGGCCGGGCTACTTGTTTGCCCACCTCATCATCTGAACAAAAAGAATTGCTACCCCTCACTTTGATGCATTGCTGGCCCTCTGCCACTGGCTCATTCCTACAGTGTTCTGGAAATAGAACTGTCTCTTGAAGAAAGACTAGCACTCGTAGTATGATGGATCAGACACGGGCATCGTTATTCACAACATGAGCAAGGAACACTGTGAATACTTGCCCTAGTTTATCAGGGATGACGTTCCAAGTCAAAAATGGGCTAGTGGACTTTCTCACTGAGACAGATTAAAGGTAGACCTTGTGTTCTAAAAGTGGATAAATCTGAATTGTAGCACAAATGTAAACCAGGTCCTGAAAGGCAACCCTCCTGTACAATTTATTTTCAATGTGGCTGGTTCTAATTTGCAGGTGCTACTGAAGAGCATGCTCAGTTGGATTAGGTGTGTGTAATTAGGTTTAACATGATACACAAACCATCACAATGTGTAAAAAAAAAAAAATAATAATAATAGACAGGCCTAGTTTTGCCAGACCTCAGGTTAACCAATTTGAGAAATCATTTACATCACCGCAGCAAGTAATATATGACAATACATATCACTAATATGAAAATTGCTTGGTGGCACTGATTCCACTTACATAAAACCACACAGGCAAGGTCAAGCTTTTATTTTTAGGGCATTTCCTGCACGCCTCCTTGACCACACTACACTGAACAGGATTATAGCGGTAATTATAATTTCTTGGTGGAGATGACAAATGTAGTAGAGGACACACCAATACAACCCAGGAAATCTTCGGAAAACAATATTTTTGTGACGTCACCAGTCTTCACCAGTATAGCATAACATTAACAAATAACTATTTCAGAGTTCCTTCATACCAGATGCAGTACTCTGCAAAAGTCTTAGGCACCCTATTTTTTTATCGAGCTAGTAAAAACATTTTATATTTTCGAACATTACATTTCCAACAAAAAGTTAATATTACAGAAAAATGTTTGTATGTCAGTAAAGAAAGGGACATATTGCATAATAGACCACTTTTTTAGAAAAAAAAAAAAAGAAAAAAAGAAAGCTACTGGGTTTTGCATGCAAAAATTAAAAAAGTAAATGTGATAGTTAAAGTCCCCAGAACTGTGGCAGATTCTCCAAGATGCTCAGTAAAACTTACAAGCCACTTATAAAATTGCACAAAATCTACCTGAGACTACTGATGATTTTTAAGTAAAGCATTGGCACACCAAATATTGACTTTTTTCATATTGTTTTTTCAGTTTATTACTGTTTGCTGCTCTTTATAGTACTTTTTTTGTAGAAATGTTTAATTGCATTATTTTTATACACCTTTGCTTTACAGCATTTCTTTGCATGTGCCTAAGACCTTTGCACAATACTGTATATGGTTACTACTACTAAACTGTGCTGGTTGGTCTTTATCAGCAACATAGGAGGTACATGGAGATACTCATAATCCATCTCTGTGTTTCTTACCATCATCACTGTTATCGTCTACTAGGATGATCTCCTTCAGCAGATGAGGTGGAGTGTGATTGACGGCCGAGTGCACAGATCGCAGGATCACTGACAGCGCCTCGTTCACAAAGATGAAGATAAGGGAGATCTGGGGCAGGTCTCTGGGATAAAACATGTTTTTGCACCTTGAGAAACAAACAAAATGTGTCACTGTCACACATACAAATAAATATCACTTTTCCCTTGATACTGTGCTATGTTTTATCTCTCTCTCTCTCTCTCTCCCTCTCTCTCTTATATATATATAAATCAGGTATAAGTATTCTCCTGCAGTCCCAGAACTTGTGGGAGTGATGTGATGTGGAATCTATTTATAGTGTCTCCTTGGAAGGCACTTGTTTTGGACTGTGGTGTTGGTGGGCATGGCTGACTATGTGTTGGGATTTGCATTTCCTCTCTCAGCCTGGCTATGGGGCTCAGAAAGACATGTCATAATACCTATCTGCATATCTGATATCTGAATAATACATCAGGAAATGCCCCCAAAGTACCTGGGGAGTGAGAAGGCATTGTGGCCTTTTAGAACAGAAAAATGTTTATAAGTCTGTTACTGTTTGTTCTGTATATAAATGACATTTAGGGGGGAAAGAATGTGTTCTGTATATGTGTACAGTACACAATAGAGACATGGAGACAGTTACAGAGGGATGAAATTACCATTTAGCTGTCTGTACAGTTAAGTTACAATTTGGTCATACTAAGGAAATAATAATTATATCTGTCACTTACAATGTATAATTTGGACAATTTGGTCCAATTAGGGCACAATATGCTCAAATGTGCTCAAATTAAGGCAATAATTTATACAGTATATGAGTAGCATTTATGGAAATATGCATTGTAATTTGCACTATGAATTGTGGTGTAAATCACAGACAGCACTAATGGCAAACCAGCGTTAAACCAGTGATAATTATCTCTGGTCAGATCTCTGAATAAATGTTACACCAGTACGTGCAACTGGATCTTTGATCGTGTAGGTACAGGGAAGAGTCTTGCTTACTTGCTGGGCCGATAGTCTGGGATGGACCTGTCCAGAGAAATCCTGTCACTCAGGAATGCATTGTAGCCGTACTTCTCTTGCAGATATTTGGCTTGCTTTTCCTCCTCGGGAGTCAGTGTGGCAGGAAAGCCACCTTTGCCCTGGCCTCTGAAGCCCTCAATAAGCCCAAGAGATTTGGACAAACCTGTTGAACATTGAAAGAACTCAATTTTCTAACCTTCTAAGTTTTTCAGTACGGCATACGCAATACAGACACGGAGACAGTTACAGAGGGATGAAATTACCATTTAGCTGTCTGTAGACCACATCTTCCAATGAGCCAAGCCTCTTCAGCAGGACCTCATGACTGATGCTTGGGTCTGAAGAAGACCCATTGAGGCGAGTGTGGCCATTAATAATTTTGTTCGGCCGTACATCACACTTGCCCCAAAAAGTGAAGAAGCCTGCTACTGCGAACACGTTCAGCACCACCAACACCTTCCATCTTCTCATCATAAAAGCCATTAAGGACAACAGCAACCTGAATCGGATCTTGAATGAAGTGAGACAGATGAATAATCCGACGCACACTTTATCTCGTAATCTCAACTTTATCTCAGAAACAGACTGCAGATAATCAGTTGGTATTAATGCTGTATCAATCGCATTAATCAGTAGTCACTGACTTTGCTTAGTTACTGACTTGCCCTTCATCTAGGTGAAGAATTGTTCATAATTTCTTACCATTTCGTACTGATGAGATGCATCTTGATTCCTAGAAGAGTTTCTCCATCAGCTTGCATTCAGTGTTTAGGCAGAAAATGACATCCGTTCAGTTCCCATGTGTGCATTCAGAAAAGCAGTGAAGCAAATGATTTCTGTTCGGTTAATTGAATGTATAGCTGAAGTGTGTGTGTGTGTAGAGTCGTTAAAGAGGACCTGTCCCCACTATGCTGAATGGTAAGGGTGTTGCAGGGGTCACGCAGACGAGCTCCACATGAACGCAGAGGTGATGATGAGGAGGGGGATGATGATGACGAGGATGAGGATGATGATGAGGATTTAAAGCCTGGAGGAGAAGCGATGTGAGAAGCGTGTGGCTCGCCTCTGGCTTTAGAAAGCGCATCCCACCGAAAATCCTCTGCAGACGCGCTCTGAGACAAACCGCGGAGCGCTGAATAAATAATCCTCTCCAAACCGCGTCTGTTTCTTCTCCATCAGCTCGCCACGTAACACCTTGTCTTCTCTGGACGTTATAGTATTACATATTTGTCAGTGACCACGGCTGGAGGCTAACACAAATAACACGATGTATCCTGGGAAGTGGTTTCGGTCACACGAATGAACCTGCAGCCTCTGTTAGTATGGCTCCGTCCCAAACCGCATACTGCCCTCCTGAATAGTGTGTCAAAATTGTGCGACTCCTATGGTAACTATGGTAACGCATGGTGGGGTAGTGTAGGCTACTACTTAGTGTGGAAGTAATGTGTTTTTAAACACTCGTTCAAGACCTCGAAGTGACTAGTAATCCTTTTTTATCTCCAGAATTATTCATGAAAATGAACGAAGATAAATATACAATGCATTTTATTTTTGAAACAGCACTTCTAATATTAAATGAGATCAATATTAAGATTATAGAATTAAATAGCCTATATATATATATATATATATATATATATATATATATATATGTGTGTGTGTGTGTGTGTGTGTGGGAATATATATATATATATATATATATATATATATATATATATATATATATCTATAT
>CM075016.1:5824243-5876524 GCA_037576675.1 Pangasius sanitwongsei | reverse complement strand
TCTCTGCTCACATTCAGCCAAATGCTACAAAACTGATAGGACGCCGCTTCACAGTGCAGGTGGATAATGACCCTAAAAATACTGCGAAAGGCAAAATCTCAAAAACTCTGCCATTGTCCAGATACTTCCGGACCTAACTGTATATCTCCTTTCAGTGGATTTTCTGAATAAGGGGTTTACATGTGACAAATTTCCTATTAAAACAGGCATATTGCAGGGGTGTGAATCAGAATTTGGAGAATCAGAATATTGTCTTAATCTGAATCTGGAAATTGGATGACGGCGTTTACATGAATCAATACTAATTAGAATATTGCCAAATTCCGAGTAATATCAGAATATTGTGGCAGATGTGGTGGTGAAAGTGACCTCTTGTGGTTGTCAAGAGAAGTATGAGTAGTGACTGAAAAAGGTCAGAGATCATGATTATGTGGTCTACTCCCCTTACTGGTGAAAAAAACTAGGCTGTGCTGAAGCCTTACCCGTGACTGCTGTCTGACTGCTCAGTGGTGCCAGATGCTACACTTTCTGCAGGTCAGGGTCTTGAGGAGAATGGATTAAGCAGATTAAACAATTATGTCTGTTTATAAGAAAACATCTTACCCACCCCTCAAAAGACATACAGGTTGTTGTGATGTTGACAGACCTGTTTCAGTAACATTAATGCAACACCCAGCACCCGATTTTAAAGATACAAAGTGTTAAACCAGGTTCACTCATTACTCCATTACTTTTTTGGGGGGTGGTACCCTCAGTTGTACACATTTTGTACCTTTAGTACACTATATGGCCAAAAGTATGTGGACACTTTTTCATCACACCTATTACTGGATACGGAGTTCTCCCCCTTTGTGGCTATAACAACCTCCTTTATCTTTGAAGGCATTCTACAAGGTTTTGTCAATGTCTGTGGGAATTTGTGCCCATTCAGTCAAAAGAACATTTGTAAGGTCAGGCACTGATGTTGGATGAGAAGGCCTGGCTCACAATTGAAGTTCCAATTCATCCTAATGTAGTTCAGTGGGGTTGAGGTCAGGGCTCTGTGCAGGCCACTGGAGTTCCTCCACACCAAATAAGTCAAACACAGTCATGCTTGAACAGGAAATGACCCTCTCAAAACTTTTGCAACAAAGTTGGATGCTGTGCCATTAACATTAATCTTCACTGGAACTAAGGGGCCTAGCCCAAACCCTGAAAATCAGCCCCAGACCATTATCCCTCCTCCACCAAACTTTACTGTGGCCAAATGCATTCCAGTAGGTAGCATTCTCCTGGCATTCACCGAACCCATATTCGTCCATCAGACTGCCAGATAGTGAAGTGTGATTCATCACTCCAGAGAACGTTTTCACTGTTCAGAGTCCAGCGGTGGTGTGCTTTACACCACTCCAGCCAATGCTTGGCATTGCTGACACACAGTCCTTGTGCTGATGTTGTTTCCAGAGGCACTATGTAGTGAGTGATGCAACAGGGGACAGGCAATTTTCAGCAGCCCTGCTCTGTGAGTTTGCTTGGTCTACCGTCTTGTGGCTAAGCTGTTGTTGTTCCTAGACACTTCCATTTCACAATAATAGCACTTACAGTTGACATGAGCAGATCTAGCAAGGCAGAAATTTCACGAACTGACTTGTGTCAAAGGAGGCATCCGATGGCATCCTGCAAAACCATGCGATGTGCTTGATTTTATACACCTACTATGGTAGCAATGAACTCAATAATTCAGAGGGATGTCCACATACTTTTGGCCATATAGTGTATATATTTCTTTTATCTAGAAAGGTGCATGCTGTTACATTTAAAGCTTTACTCTAAAACATAATTATGGTCCAGTTTAAATTCCATAAATGATTCCACATTTCCAAGTGAAAGATACATATTAAAGGTACAAAAGATAAGGTACCACCCTAGTGACAAGGACAGGTACAGATTAGTTCCCTTATTTTTGAGAGTGTTTGTTATACTTGTTAGTTGTATTGTTTCTGCCAAATTAGCCCACATAACGTTTCCTGTTTGGAGGAAAGACCTTGATACTCTGTGGTATAGCTGCTGTTCAGTTTAATACTGACAGTTAGCTGGTTATCTGCCTGATTTATTACTGTTTTAGTAGTAGCTTAAATAAGCATAATGCAAGTGGTTAATTGTTTAAAAATTCAATGTTTGGAGTGACAGAAACTTGTCCATAGGGCCCATCTAGACCTGTCTTAACCACACAGATGCACTATCACATATAACATTAAAAAAAAGGAAATGTTATGTTTGCTTCTCTTCAGGTTCTAAAATTGGAAGCTTCCAGTTTACAGAGCATCACATTATTTTCATTATTTAACCGTAAATGTTTTCCTGTTACTCATCTTAGAATGAATTCATACAGACTGAAATCTGAGCACTTAACATTTATTTTATTTGAACACACATGCAAAAGGACCATGCACAGTTAAACGTTAGTAAAAATGTTGGTACATTTTAGGATAAGGTCTAATATATGACACAAAACATTTTGACATTTTGTGTTTTAGCTTTGAATTAACTTCCTAGTTTCGAAAGCATAATACATTTCAGAGGAAAATGCCATACAAATGACATCATCTGAAATGATGTATGGATCCATAATGCTATGGCTTTAACAGTCCTGACTTTAAAGTAGAGACCAAAGCTCAACATAAATGCAGTATTAACATAAATCAGCCCTCAAACAGATGTAGTCTGATTGCAGAAAACCTTTAATTTAAACGCTGACTTTTTTTTTCTTACTTGTTTAAACAAATGTTCTGTCAAAAAAAGCAAAATGATTGCCACGAATGTGTACTGTGTATGTGTGTATGTGTGTGTGTGTGTGTGTGTGTGGTTTTGGTTTTCAGTCTCATAAATGAATCATCTAAGAACAAATGACTGATTTCTTGGCTTCATTGTCTGTAGTCAACATTAGTTTATAAGAAAAATAATACAACAAGGATGTAACTGTTACTTCCACTCATAGCACAGCTGAGCATGGCACAACACACATTAACAAATTCTAAAAGAAGAAAAGGACATAACTTTCACAGTGACACATATACCATGTAGAAACTTTTCTGACTATACATATAATGTGACACAGGACGTTAGTGTATAACAAAAATAATTTGACAAATACATTTATAGTGGCAGCTCTGTGGATAAGGTTCTGCAGTTGTAACAGGGAAGGTTGTCCGTTCAAACAGCAGCGCTACCAGAGAGGTCCTTAACCCTCAACTGCCCAGCGCTTTATTTGGAATGTATACTGTATTTTAGACTAAAAACAATTTGCTGTGCCTAATGTAAATATAGTAGCATTAACAAATTCTGACAGGTCACATATTTATCTGATTGACAGATGGGCATCCTGGGACTTGTAACTAGAATTAGACCAGTGATATTAGACTCTGCAATCCTTCACCATCCCTGATCACTGCATTTCATTATAAAAGAAAACCTCCAGATCCATAACACATCGTGCCCCTTTCCATTTGCCTTCTAAAGCTAAAAAATAAACTCACAACAGTGGCTGTGTTTTCCAAAACAGTGCATTTATCCCTAACCACATCACAGTTAAAATGTCACAGAGTCAGTCGAACAATTTTAAACATTAGCAAAAGATAATATCCCAAGCAGGAATATCCGAGTTTGACTTGCGAGTTCGTATCCAGATAATTATTCAGCAATATGGGCTGAAAGAGAGAAGAAGAAGTAGCACTTGGTTGACTGCATCTATGAGTACAACAGAAGTTATCTGTAAGACCAGAGATTTCACTGCCTTAAAAAGAGTACTCTGTAGACTTTAATGCAAGTGGCAATTTTAGCATTTCCTGAATAATTGTAAGGTCTGTAACATCAGCAGCTGCTCTACAGGCAGGTAAAAATATAATTTAAAAAAAATGTCCTATAAAAAACCTGTAACTGATGAAATGGGTTAACATGCATACAAAATACAATGGTACAATGAAAAATCTGTACGTCAGTATCAGTAGCTTTCAATATGTACTATAATGTACCCAATCAGTCACAAATAAATAATAACAACATATAATCATGAACAGGAAATGAGGAGCAGCAGTACATGCAAATATTCTGGTCCTATAAAACATTAAGGCACCAGAGGTATCAAAAAATCATTTCTGAACTTCCCTATTTTAACTTTTAGTGTTCCAAAGGCATTCATAGTGAGTGCATAAAACATATTGAGAGGAAGAGGGATCTAATTTGATCACATCTCAGGCTTGCGCATTGGTCATCTTCTGCAGCAGAGGGATCTGTGGAAGGGGAAGATCATCAAATTAACATTGATTCTTTGGTCCATAATTATGAGTCATGAAATGTGTGGTCACAGAAAAGTGTGCGTCAAACTGCTTAGCCAATTTCTGAAAGGTCACAAAAACAAAATGCAAGTTGTGTAATTCAATCAACTACTACAAATATTCTAAAACATAAAAGATTCAATTAAAACAGAACTACCAAAGTCTGAGCCTTATAACTATGCCATAATTGTTTGCTGGTTTGTTTATATTTTATTAGAGACATCAGGTCTATACATTTTTAATTATTGCAATTGCGGTAATGATAGGTGTCATAAAGTTTGATGTAAAACAGATTGTCATATGCTAAATTAGTATATGGATTAAGATACACGTACTGTACGACAAATGTCATAATACTGACCATATATTGTATTGTGTTGTCATGACAATTTCAGTTTATTTAGTTGAACCTAACGAAACTCATCATAAACGAATTTGTCTTATTTAGCTAGTTAGGTAAGTGGCATTAATGCTTAAAAGTTACTGCTTAAAAATAACTCTGACCAAGATTTTAATGTTTGTTCGTTTGTTCGTTCATTCAGTCATACCATCTTCAGTAACCACTTTATCCTGGACCCAGACTCTATCGCGGGGATGGGAGATGGGAATACACCCATCTCATCATGCACCAGGGCATCATGCACACACATGATCACACACTCACACCTAGGGATAATTATGAGTGTTGCCAATTGACATGTTTTTGGGAGATGGGAAGAAACAGGAAAATCCAGAGGAAACGCACATGGACACGTGAACATGTGAAATTCCACATGGACAGAAACGCAAACTCGGGTTCGAACCACAGCTGTAAGGCAGCAACTCTACCCACTGCACCTGCTTACGTACCTGTGCACCTATTTATTTAATTATTTATCATTCATATTAAAGGGGCTACTTTGCTATATCTTTATTGTAATGTATTTTGCTATAGGCACTATGCAAAAATAATTATAACAATATCCTAATCTATTTGTAAAACCATGTGTAAGACTGTTTACATCATGGTTATCATGGCAGCCAGTTTCTCACTGATCACACGTTTCCCCTAAACATTTTAAAGCTGAGCCCGAATATAAAACAGTGTTTATATGCTTCTTTGGCCTCTGTAAACTCTGAAGTTCACACTGGGTTCACATCATCCCCCTAACCACTTGGGACTGCTCATGATTGGTGGAAATCCCCGACCTGACTACAGAGCAGAAACGAAGAAACAAGATGCAGGAATACATGGCTGACTCATTTTCATTTCATTATATTTCTAGTATAGTGCTTTTATAATATAGTCAACAAACTGTTCTCTTTTTCCTTATCTTATATGTGATCACTTTGTGCCTGCCTTCACTAATTAAATTTGTAGACTACCCCAGTCACTATATTCATATTTGTAAATGTTTGGTGAACTTCTGTTAATCTTCTAACTTGTAGAAAAATTAAGTAAAATGTAAATGTTATTTTGGATATTATTATTTTATTTCACATACAGCCTAAAATTATGTTATGTGTTTTCTTTCTCCAAATGAGAGATATAATCATCTATCAGTGATTAGCACAGATTAGTCATCACTGAGATCTGATTACATCGTTGTGGAGGAAGGGGCGTGGTCGAGCGCTGGTTTGGGAATGGAGGGCGGAGCCGGGAAAAGCGAGTGGTAAGGATCTACACCTGTGCAGAATTTTTCTAACGAATGTTCTGTGTTGCAGTGAGCGGCAGCAAGGAAGAAGTGGAGAGAGATGAAAGCCACGAGAGAGAGAGTGAACTGAGAAGCACGGAGCAGTGTGTGCGCACGTGTGTATATATGTGCGTAGGGAAATAAAATCACTGAGCAGTAAAATAAAGAGCCCCTTTTTGAGTTGGCCCAAGCCTGCCTCCCGTCTCATCATTTCCGGTCCACCCCGTAAAGTGTCACAATCGTTCTATCACTCAGTCCTACTAACTATAGGACAGATGCCATTATTGTGTCACGTGTCTATCAAAGTGTCAAGATACACTGTATGGCCAAAAGTATTGTGGACACCTGACCATCACACCCATTTGTGCTTGTTGAACATCCCATTCCAGATTTAGTCTCCCTTTGCTGTTATAATACCCTCCACTCTTCTGGGAAGTTTTTCCACTAGATTTTGGAGCGTGGCTGTGGGGATTCAGCTACAAGAGCATTGCATTAGTGAGGTCAGGGACTGATGTTGGGTGAGGAGGTTCCAGTTCATCCCAAAGGTGTTCAGTGGGGTTCTGGTCAGGGCTCTGTTCAGGACACTCGAGTTCTTCCACACCAACCTTCTCAAACCATGTCTTCATGGAGCTCGATTTGTGCACAGGGGCACTGTCACGTTGGAACAGGTTTGGGCTTCTTAGTTCCAGTGAAAGGAAACTGTAATGCTACAGCAAACAAAGACATTCTAGACAAGTGTGTGCTTCCAACTTTATGGCAACAGTTTGGCAAAGAACCACATACTGTATGGGTGTGATGGTCAGGTGTCCACAAACTTTTGGCCAGGTTTACCAGGTTAAAGTGTCACATGTCTGTCAGAGAGTTAAAAAAAAAAAAAAAAAAAAGGAGGTTGCTTATCTAGAGTTCCTAATCTGATAGATTCTGTATCTGATATCAGGTATCTGATAGAATATTAGGAAGAGGTAAAAGCTTTAGAAATGAAAAAGCAACTATATACAGTGAATGTATCACGTCATAGTCGATCATTAAAGTATTCCTAAGTGTCATAACATTGTGTCACATTGTTACATTTCACGATTTACATGTGACTGTCAGCATTATGACAGTTATCATACAGTATGTGTAATAACATCTGTCTTACGCCATATGCTTAGAGCACACTTAGCAAAACTTAGCATATGACATAATTTGTTATGACAATTACTGATAATGGTAACAGAACATTCTTATATTACTGGACATTTACTTCTAATACAACTTATGACAGCATATGACATCAGGCATGAGGTGTATGACATGCTTGCCTCTGTGTCATGACTCAGGATAAAATTTTACTGGATGTAGTTACAAGCAGCTGACCAGTGGCATTTGCCAAGTCCTGCAAAACCCTTAGCTTTTCTTCCACAGCTCATAAACTAATCTAACATGGTTCTTAGTACACTAGTATGCAGTTGTTTACATGGCCATGGAGAAACTGAAACTCACGCCTGCTGTGTCTTCATGTAAAGCCTAATTGCATCCATTCTCACCTTGGACAGATCCACTCCTGTAAGTGCATTGACGGTCACAGGCAGCTCAGCCAGCAGGCGATTCACTTCCCCTGTCACTTTGCTGCCTTCACCGCTTAGAATCACGATCTCACTGGTTTTGGCCAGAGGTGCAGCCACTTTGCCAGCAATCTGCAAATCCACACAGAACCTCAGAGAGTAGCACATTTTCACCAAAATCAGAATATGAAGGAGTTCAGCTCATTCCGAAAGTTTACTACCTCAATCTCAATCTGATCAATCTCATCCTACTTATCAGATCCACAAAATCAGAGGTTTGAGTGTTGAAGACAGAATTAAAGCCAAATTCCAAAAACAGTTCCTTCACCTTTGGCAGTGCCTCTAAGACCAGAGCAGTCTGGGCTGCGTCTCCATACTGCTGGTAGGCTTCTGCCTTCAGCCTCATTTTCTCTGCCTCGGCTTTGCCCACCGCCTCAATAGACTTGGCCTCCGCCTCTCCGATCTTCCGAATCTTCTCCGCGTCGGCGTGTGCGATCAGCACCTTCTTTATCCTTTTGCGCAAAAGAAATGCTTCTTTGTCATTTCAAACGTTGCCACTTCAATTATACGGAGGACAAACACAATTAACTGTACTTGCATTGCAGCAAGATGCCCAAGACACAACTTCAGTTAAAACTGAACTCACTTCTGGCCCTCAGCCAACTGCTGCAATTTGTAGGCCTCAGCCTCAGCAGGACGCTTGACGGTAGCGATCAGCTCCTTCTCTGTCCTGTCGATCTCTTTCTCCTCGATGGTAATCTGCTTCTTTCTCTGCACCACTTCAATCTCAATCTCCTCCAGACGGATCTTCTGCTGCTCCTTCGCTGCCTGGAGCTCGTACGCCAGCTGAGACTCTGCTTTCTGCTCAGTCACAAACAGCGTTTTGCATAGTGTAATTAAAGCACTGTTGAATTCTCAATTCTGATTGGTCAGAAGGTGTTGATTAATTTTTCTATAATAGCAGCTTTGACATGAGTGCTGGCTGCAAAGCAAATCACAGGATTATATCAATGCGCTCCTTCTAATACGTTACCTTTTCTGTAATAACAGCCTACACAAGGACTTATATGATGGACGCTCCACTTTAACTTGTTTCGTGGACATTCAGCACAGTAACATAATTATATCAGATAAAATAAGTTTTAAAAAATACCCAATAATAAATTATAATTGCAAATATACTGAGTATAAGGGGGGGGGAAATATAGCAAAATAATCAGCACTTTCTACAGATTTTATTTCTTACTTAACTCAGGCACATGAGCCTTAGCACATCACAGTCAAGGGGCTGAATACCACCAGGACAATATTTTTCAAAATAATAAAAGAAATTGCTTTTACTTATCACTTCCTATTGTATAGCACTAATCCATTCACACTATCAAACTTCAGTTTAATTATATCTTTTTGATGCGCACTGTTTTGTACATGACATGCTATATACTGTTGCATGTATGTCAGATGTTCTTATGCTAACTCCTGTTCTTGTGTTTCCTGTACCTTTGGTGTATAAACAGTTTCTGAGGATTTAACCTAACCTTGGTGTTCACTTCCTGGTTAAATGCCGCTTTCTGCAGCTCCAGCTCCCTCTTGGAGTCGGCCATTTTGGTATCGGCTAAGAACTTGACGTCCATCATTTCCCTCTTGCACTCGGCTTCCTGGGCAGGGCAAACGGAAGAGTATGTTTGATGAAAGCCATAACTGAACAGAGACAGTGCTCTGGGCTGGAACTATCTCAGATAAAAAGCTCTTACTCTAATTCCGGCATCTCTTTCTGCCTCAGCTACACCGATGTGTGCGTCCCTCTGCACAGCGGCCGTCTGCGTTTTCCCCAGTGAGCTCAGGTAGTCCAGCTTATCGTACACATCCTGCAGGAATACACCAGTACTTACAGTCGGCTTCATATTTTTTGAGAAGGATTTTTTAGTTTCTTACCATACATTTATTTCAGCCAATAATTCTGGAACTGTATCTTTGACTATTACTCAAGCTTCCCTCGTTTATTTTCGTTTATAATTAAAATGTAATTTTGAGATTCATTATTGCAGTAGCATCCAGAAGTCTTAATGCCACTACCAGAACTGCTTCTTTTCATTCATTTCACTTATAAAAGCTAAGGCAAAAGTTTTGCATAGTTGATTTTAACCTTCTTCACTGGTCATTTGTGTCAATTTTCCAAATGATTAGCAGCAAAACTGCTTTGCCCAGGTGAAGCCATTGTTTCTCTTATGGAGAGAGCTTCTCTGGATGACGTGCGTTTCTTGAATTTGATGCCTTGTCGCTGCGTTCACAAAGATCAGCTCCCAGTTTACAATGGACTTTTCAAATCGCAACCAATAAGATAAGGCCTCATATGTGACGTAGCAAGGACGCATGTTTGCTCCAGTCTGCCCAGAAGGATGAACAAAGCCAGAACCTTTCTTGTTTGAGATTTAGATAAATGCTGGGTTTAGAAACATTCAGAATGACCTAGACTTATAAATGATCTATGTTTTCAAATGTGTCTTGATGAGCAGACATGACCTTGAGCATAGCAAAAATACAAATATCAGTCATAATCAGTATAAAAGAATGAAAGCAATTATTTTGGATACAGTGATGCTTGATGCAAGTATGCATGCCAGATCTCACTGCGGCTTCAGTACTCACTTTGATGGTGAAGCTCAGGATCTCGATGCCCATTCGCCCCACGTCAGGCGCTGCAACCTCACGCACCAGCTGGGCAAATTTGTCTCTGTCCTGGTAGATTTGTTCGACTGTTAAAGTGCCTGTGAATGATTAAAAACAAGCAACAGAATATTTTTAAAGTCTAAAGTATAAAACTACAAACTATAACAGAATATTTGTAGTAAATGTTTCACCTAAAATTGAGCGTAAATGCCCTTCCAGGGTTTGTAGTACCACAGCCTTGATTTCCATAACAGACTTCCCCAAAAACTGCTCACAAGCAATAGCCAGCAAGTCGCGGTCAGTCATAACCTTCACCTAGTCAATGCCAGGGTAGAGGGATGGTAAATATTGATTAATCCACATGCACGTTAAATATTCTTGTGTTTATATTATGTGACTAGCGATAAAGACGTGAATACACTACACTGCCATCTAGGGGTGTAACAATACAATCTGGTCACGAGTTGATAAGATTCACGATACTGGCTTCACAATTCAATTCAACTCTCAGAATATTTTGAACCAAACTTTGATGTAGAAAAATCATGACTTATTTCTGTGTAATAAACAATGCAAAACAATGTGCATTTTTGTCTGTATAAAACTAAATAAATCACAAATTGCAACGAACAGAACACAAAATCAGTTCCAAATTAATTATACAGTTCGCCGAGAGATGGCGCTCCCTATGAAAACAAAATGCGGTTGCTCCGGGCCTTCTCCATTAGCGAGTAAGACAGATAGAGAGAGCCATGGCAAGCAGCAGCGGAGGTGCAAAAAGAAAAATTGATCAGGAAAATCGTGTCTTTCAAGCAAGATGGGAAACTGATTATTTGTTCATAAACTTTAAAGGTAAACCCATGTGTCTAGTGTGCTTAGAAACGTTATCAGTCATGAAAGATTTCAACATAAGTCGCCACTACAACACCTTACACAAAGTTAAATATGAGAAGTATACTGCAGATTTTGCTCTCTCAATGATTAGTATGTTTGGGAGCACATACATTTGTGAAAGCAGTTTTTCAACAATGAAGCACATCAAGTTAAAAGAAAGAAACAGGCTCACAGATGACACACTTTTTCATCTGATGCGGACTGGATGCACAGAGTTTGACATTGACATTCAGTCTATTGTGCACCAGCAGGCAAAGCCACAAGTATCCCACAGAGAGGCAGGTCCTACTGAAAGCTGTGGATGTGCATGTATGTGGAAATTCACACACTATTAGTTGCACTTAATGGGTGCTGTTTTACATTTATGCATTTTGGCAGAAAAGCGACTTGCATTTCTATTGTCAGTTACTTCAGGGGCAGTCTCCCTGAGAGCACGTTCCTTGCTCAAGGACACAATGGTAGCAGCCAGGATTCGAACCCATAATTTTCAGGCTACTAACATGCTAGCCAGGTTCCTTAACCACTGCGCCATCACCACTCTTCATGAGTTTGATTTATGACAGCATTTGCACAAAAAAACCCTCAGGAATGTGATTATTTTTGTTTCTTCAATCTTTTTGGAATACATTTGAGTAATGTGAAATATATGCATTTACTGTGCTGTATGTTGGTTCAATAAACATACAAACATATATGTATATTTTGGTGTCATGTAAAATGGTAGCCTTCTCCAATCCAATTAGTGGAAGTGTACAGTCTTATGCGGCCCTCTCATATCGATGAAGAAAAATTGTGGCCCTCTCCATCATTAAAGTTGCCCATCCCTGGGTTAGACAGAGTGGGACCCCTGGTGTTCAAACAGTGCAGTTGCATTAGATGCATAATTAATAGAATGCTGATATACACTATGTGAATCACACATTCCCACGATGCACAATTTTTTTTTTGCATCGTTATACCCCTACTGCCATCATGTCTTTGTGTACCTGAGCCACTCCGGTGACTGTAATGGCCACTCCTTCTGCCGTCTCCACACTTTCACACTTGGGCTGTAAGGTCATAATCTCAAGTGTAAGTCTGTAGGAAAAAAACAAACAAAAAAAACAAAAAACATCTGTTTTATACAAGGCCAGAGTCATTTGGTATTTGATGTAGGCACATTACTATGGCGTCCTGTGGATGATGTGAATATGTGAAAATAAGTATAATACGAGCCGTAATGCTCATATTATATCGTAGTTTCTTATGTTTTATTGCAGTTTTTACCACAGCGCATGTTCATTGATATTCTATAACAGCCGCTCTGATGGTACTGTCAACCACAGAGCAAATCACAGGTTAATTTTAACGTTCAAAAAGTCTCCATACACAGGGGAAAGTCACACTTTTTAGCAAAATGTCTTCCAAAACTTTTCATACTTAGTTTTTTTTTTTTTTTCCCAGATAGCCTTTAAGAACGCCTTTGACAATAGAAGAACGTAATGAAATCATTCTCATAGCTGGATCAGGAAGCTGTCTCAAGGCTGCGATGGACTTTAACAGAAAACGTGGCGAGCACATCCCACATTGCCAAAGTTATTAACAAATTCAAAAAGACTGGAAGTGTTGAGGACCAACTGAGAAGTGGACGTCCACAAGCATCCGCTGATGAAGGCACAACCGACGTGGTGCTGGCATACATAGTCATATATATGGAGACTTTTGGGTCAGCTTGTATTATGTTATTGTTTCTATAGCAACAAGTAATTCACATGGACTTATGTGGCAGACACTCAAAGTAATCCAAGTCTAATATTAAACAGATTCTATTTAACAAAGATGTTGAATCTTTCTCTAAGGAGATGTGTATTTAGCATGTTTGGAAGGAGTCTCCAGTGTCAGCGCTTTTTAACAGTCAGGTGTAAAGCTGCTCCTTTACTGTTTCCATCATGGGAGAGTCTTAAGGAGGGAGACGCTGTGTTTTGCAGTTTCTCTGTGTCTCTTAGTTCTTATAAACTGTTTATAGCTCCTATAATGTATGTGCGATAACAGTAACTAACATGTTTTGTTAATGCTACACAACATTAAAGATAACTAACTATATACTAACTATACAAAGCATAAGACTAGGCATTAGTTTATAAATTAAAAATTGTAATCGTTGGCAAACTGCTGTTGTACAAGGGGAATAAAACGCTACAGTGCATGCTTTTACTGAAAAATAATCAACTTCGGTGGTAACAGTAACCATGCCTCATATATAATTGCCATAGAAAATGGCAGAAAATTGTGGAACTTTGCTCTCAGTTCCTAGAGGGACTCTAAATGAGTGCTTTACTAAAGACAGTCATGCACTCGGAGGATAAACCTCTTAAATCTATAAATAATGGACTCAGATAGCACTAGAATTAACGGTAAAACATAAACATGTGGTGTGCTAGAAATGTCTAATGACAGTGATAAAAATTTTCCCTTTTCTCATTAGATTTGATTTGACTGTTCCAATAAAAATAAATTCATTTCTACAATTTCTCATTAAACATTTAATACTAGACATTTCTCAATTCACTTATACTTACTCCATGGTTAGATTTTCAAATTTTAGATTTCAAGTATTTAAAATGAGGTCACTTAGACAGAACTGCTAAAACATATTACAGTTATATTTCTTCTCAGATACCATACTACTGTACTTTTGCTCAGCAATGCACTTTTAATATCTAAAAAAATTACATTTAATTTGACAATAAGTATACGTTTAATTTGGCAATAAATCTTATTAAGTTAGACTTTTAAAGTACATAACTGCATGTGACACCTACTGCCAAGATTTAGAGCATGGTCGCTATTACCTTGTGGAGTACATTAAAAGCATAAACTGCATAATAAAACAGATTATGATCCTCTGAGCTCATGCTCAACTTCCACCCCATCATCTTACACTGATACGTCTAGGAGTTTTTGATTTGGTCCACCTCTGTGTGATGCTCAAGCTCTGATATGTCTCATCTCATAATATTCAGAAATAGTGGCACAACATTCCAGATAACTGTCTAAAATAAACACATATCAGTATACACTGATCAGCCATAACATTAAAACCACCTGCATAATATTGTGTAGGTCCCCTTGTGCTGCCAAAACAGCTCTGACCCTTCGAGGCATGGACTCCACAAGACCTCTGAAGGTGTGCTGTGGTATCTGGTACCAAGACGTTTGCAGCAGATCCTTTAAGTCCTGTAAGTTATGAGGTGGGGCCTCCATGGAACAGACTTGTTTGTCCAGCACATCCCACAGATGCTCGATCGGATTGAGATCTGGGGAATTTGGAGGCCAACACTGTCCGGAGCATCACATTGCCTCCACCAGCATGCCTTCTTCCCATAGTGCATCCTGGTGCCATCTCTTCCCCAGGTAAGCAACGCACACACACCCGGCTGTCCACATGATGTAAAAGAAAACGTGATGCATCAGACCAGGCCACCTTCTTCCATTGCTCCGTGGTCCAGTTCTGATGCTCATGTGCTGATTGTAGGCCATTTCAGCAGTGGACAGGGGTCAGCTTGGGCACTCTGACCGGTCTGCAGCTACGCAGTCCCATACGCAGTAAGCTGTGATGCACTGTGTGTTCTGGCGCCTTTCTATCATAGCCAGCATTAACGTTTTCAGCAATTTGTGCTACAGTAGCTCTTCTGTGGAATCGGAACAGACAGGGTAGCCTTCGCTCCCCGCGCGCATCAGTGAGCCTTGGGCACCATTGACCCTGTTTCTGGTTCACTGGTTGTCTCTGGACCACTTTTAGTAGGTACTAACCACTGCATACCGGGAAACACTCCAGAAGACCTGCCGTTTTGGAGATGCTCTGACCCAGTCATCTAGCCATCATAATTTGGCCCTTGTCAAAGTCACTGACTGATGAGAACTGAAGTCGTTCACTTCGCCTGTCACCTGGTTTTAATGTTATGGCTGTTTGGTGTATATATAGACTCTAGATGTATTATTATTTGATCACAAACTCATGTTCTGGATGAACGCATTTGTGTCAATGCAGCTAATCACGAACCAGAGATGTAATTCAGTCCAACTTTATGCATAAACCAAATAAAGATGAAACAGCAATATAAACAGACATGGACAGAGATATACTAGACTAACACTGCTACTAGGTTTCTACAGCGGCAGCACTTCCCTGTTTACTGCAGAGCCAACTAGTCACAACAAGAGCTAGTAATGCTTTTTCGTTCATTGCAACCTCTGTGCATATCAGGATGTAAGGGTTGGAGGGGTGGACAAATGATAAATCCATTATCTAACCCACCAAGACAGTAAATGTTCCAGTGTGTGTACCCAGTCCCATGTTTTGGTTGAAACCGAACTAAGTAGGCTAATAAACGGTAGCTAACATAATGTAATAAAATATGGTTAGCTAGTTAAGCGCATTAATGCCCAAACACAAATGAGTATATATGATGACTCGGCCATAATCTTTATCTTTTTTTTTTTAAGAAAGTGTCTGATGTAGCACATCGTGTCACTGAGTCGCTGGCCAGCATTTTGGCTATGGGGCGCGTTGTGTTTTCTCCTCACGCTGCATGAGAGACATTATTCTGGAGTCTGGTAAACATCTTTATTTTGTCTTGATATGTTTAACTGCGAGGTGACGGTGTGTAATAAGCATGAGGCTCGTATGACAGCATTACACTGGACCTTATTTTGCTTGCTTTCGTCAAGTTTTTCCACATATCTGATTCTGAAAAGATCATCTTTCCTCTAAGCACTCTAATTAACTTTCCTAGTAAATGCCAATGCATGGAGTTCAGTGGATGCTGGGACTCAGAACGAGTAGCGCATGATATAGTTACAGCATCGAGTTACAGCATGGAGCTGCATCACGGCACAGTGATGCGCGTTTACCTGATACAAAGTTTTGTTTCAAGTCAACAGCAAGTAGGATTTTGTTCTTTCTCTGGTTGTTCAATGAAAGATGGGAAAAAAAAAAAAAAAAAAAAAAAAAAAAAAAAAAAAAAAAAAAACACTGGTGACTTCTGGCCTATTGATGCCAAATATGAATGAAAATTAACAGCATGGCCACCCCTGCTCTGAATCCCCTGAGAAAGAGACATCTGTAACTGAAAAACATTAACCTTCTAGTAACCATGTAATAAAACATCTACTGATCTTAACAGCATGACGATATTAATAGTTATACCAGAGCAGGGTGAACTGCTGAATCTGATTGGTCAGAAGGTGTGCATTATTTTTGTATAACAGCACGACTCAGACAACGATAGATTAATATAAAAGTGCACTCGTTCGAATATGTTCTTGTTTCTATAGTAACAGCTCATACACACTTGTAAGGCGGGCGCTCCACGTGATAAAGCCTAATAATAAACGGATTAATACAACATATTGTTTAACAAAGTAAAACCTGTAATCGTTGATGTTGTCGTTAGGAGACGTTTACTCAACATTTATGGAAAGAGTCTCTGGCGTGAGCGCTCGGTAACAGTCACGGAGCTCTGCAAAGTTTCCCAGCACAGGAAAGTCTTCAGGACAGAGAAATTTACGCTTTCCGGTTTCTGCGTAAAATGACAGGCTGTGTAACGAAAGCATTAACACAAACTAACTCGTCTCTTGTATGTCAACGTGTGATGTGTCGTTCATTAATAAATTAAACATTGTAACTGTGGTGTAAGCGGAATAACACTCCAGACCGTGCTGGGATACGAAAATAATGCACTTCAGGGAGGCACTGTATCTATTTGTGACTCATAAAATGCCTAATTAAGACAACTAAATCATATGAGATGTTTAGATTAGAGACTTACGCTTGTGCGTCTGATAGGAACCACCATGCCCACGCCCATCCACCCACCACGTAGGTCTTCTGGTCTGGCCCACAACAGCCGCCTAGAAAACAACAGCCAGAAGATCCACTCAGATTTGCTCAATATTAGTGAAATGGGAGAAGACTGTGGAACAACCTCCTTAAAAAGTCTCATTTATTTACCAAATATGCATTTTGTGCTTTTTAAACCTCTCCATATGATTATCTCTTATGGTTTAATATCTGTTTTTATTTCAGGTCTCAATATACACATTTCATTTTTCATTATTTCGGGATGGAATTCTGATTTAACGTAAGATTTTACATGCAATATAAACTGAAATGTCTTACCATTTTACAAATGACAACCTCTGATACTGTGAAGTTGTTAATAATGAACTAATTTGACTCCGGCTTCAATAAAAGATCGATTTTTATCTGTGAAATCCCGGATGGCCAACAGAACGGTAAATTAGTACGCACATGAACTTTTTTTATCTCACACTTCTGTTCCCATTTCCTCTTCTCTAAACTGGTGTTCTCACATGCCTCTTTCAAAAGGAATATAATTAAAAATTCAAAAATATAATTGCAACAGATGCTCCTTAACGATCATGACGTCATTCCGATGATGTCATACTCTCAGTGGGCTGATTTCCAATGGGAAATTGGTGAAAATGGGAATGGGAAAAAGCTGATAAGGCCAATACAATGTCTTAAAATACACACATAAAAAATGAATAATAATAATAATAATAATAATAATAATAATCTGCACTGGACACATGATCAAATGCAAACAATTCTGTTTCTCCTCCAGTGCAGTGTGAGATCACAGAAGAGATCACAGCTTCATGAACAGCTAGTGAAAGATGGCAGGTTTGGTGGAAATTTGCTTTCACATGTGTATGTATGCACTTATTCATGCATTCATTTATACATTAAAGAACAAATGTGTCTCCAACACCATCCTCACCATAGACTGCATAGATTGCATGCTTTTTAACCCTCCCGTGTGTCTATGAGGATAAATCCATGAAGACATGCAGATTATTGCTAGATCTTCGCGAGCTGTTGACTGTTTAACTTGTTTTGATTCACAAACACGGAACAGCTAGCAACAACTCAGCTTCAGCCATCTGTCTCCTCCAATCTACTGAAGCAAAAAACAAACTCATCCGATTACAAACACACGCCTTGTATCTATAAAAACACATTTCAAGAGCATTCATTCATTATATTCCAGGAGATTTGTAAGTGGCTAGCTAAGTTTACAGTTCAGAGACGGTTGGCTTGGCTGGCTAGCTTACAGCAGAAATGACACGGCTAGGATGCTAGCTAACATACCTGATACAACGAGGGCTTCATTCGGTCCTACAGTCAAGCAGCTGCCCATAATCGCATGTGTTAGAGCAATAAACACTGCAGATAAATCAGCTGACAGCTCGGGATTATGTGTGCTCACTTTATCGGGTCGCAGACAGCAGCGTAAATAGTTTACTGGAAGAAAGCCGCCCAAGCGCACGCGCCCCGCCCTGATGCGGAAATGTTTATGTTCACAGACTAAATCATAAACACATCTGTCCACGCCCACTGCAACTGACCCCGCCCACTGCAACTGACCCCGCCCACTGCAACTGACCCCGCCCACTGGTGCTGACCCCGCCCGATGATTGCTGACTCCGCCCACCGTACTCTACAGGCAGGCCTACTGCTAAGATAAGGATACTATAAATATTCTATTAAAAATCTGCTAAAGTAAAATAACCATTTTAATAATATCTTTGGATGATGATGATGATGATGATGATGATAACAAATTCAAGTTTATTTGTCATGTGCACAAAATGTCAGTGACAATTGTACAATAAAATGCTTGTTGTGAGACACAGGGACCATACACCAAAACTAGTACCATATATGCATGGTCAGAGATGGTATGGACTTAGTTCTCAAAATGAGCCCCGAGACATATAGCAAGGGGTCAGTGGTTTTAATATATTTTTAATGATGTTATGGAGGTGGAGATCATCATCAGCTTCTCTGAAACCTGCTATAGATGTTATACATATCATTTAGTTACATAACCAGCTGACTGGTCATTTGATTAAGGTGGGTTCAGTACAAAGCCCAATAACTTCAATCAAATACATAACTGTCATTAGCAAAAGTGCTGCTAATGTTATACATACTACATTCTACAATTCAGGGTAAATGGCTTTAGTCCTGTGGTTGAAAAGTTAAATAATTAAAGGCCCTAATGGCAACTATAAAAATGAATATGATGGAATATACTTTCCTGGTGTACCTAATAATTAATGATAATTCTCATAAATGGAACTTTTTATTTATTTATTTTACACTCAATGGGGTCTGTGGCTGCAGAAAGTGTGAGATCCTCTGCTGTATATGAAGTGTGTGTTAGTACCATGGTGATATTAGAAAGGAACAAACTGACTAGGGGTCAGGGGTATCAGTATTTAGCAATACTAAAATAAAATGATTCTGCAGCCCGAACCTGATACGGCTTTATTTAGCCATATACCTGATATGGCTTTATAGAGCTTGGAAGCTTATTTGAATATGACTTCATATATATGGTTTACATACATGTCACATTAAATAAAATTCTTTTTCTTTAGTATATTTAATAAATGTCTTTTTTTGCCATTGTTTTGAACTTGACCTTAAAAACATATCATTTGAAATTACGGCTTTTGATTTTGAGATTTTAAAATTTCAGAACCCAAAAGACAAACCTCAGAATTAAAATTTCAAACATATAGATTTTTCGTAAATTAGGCCAAAAGTAAAGCAGCTGAGATTTCCAGGTAGGTGCTTTAAAAAGTAGTTCAATTCAGCATTTAGCCAATCACAGTCATCTGTCTAGTCGAGTGTTTAACATTGCTGTAGAAAAATAGCTACAGTCTCCTCCAAACGTATTGGAACAGCAAGGCCAGTTCTTTTGTTTTTGCTATACACTGAAGACATATGAATATGAGACAACAGATCGGAATTTCAGCTTTAATTTCCTGATATTTATGTATGATCTAGATGTTTTAATATTTGTACTCTAATTTGTTAAGATCTCAATGTTTGAATTATGTTTTTAAAGGCAAATCTTTAAAACAATGAAAAAAAAAATTAAATGTACTAAATAGCCTAACATAGAAGGAAAAAACATTTTATTAAATGTGACGTGTATATAAAATAGTATATGAAATTGCTATTCGGATATTTCTGGCAGCCCCGGAGCTCGCGCGCGCTCCGGCAGAGGGGCAGCGCTTTGTGTCACAGCGACTCTCTCTGCGCCTCACAGAAGAAGATGCGTGGGAAAACTGCACTGCGCATGCGCGTGGTGCGGCGACACTCAGCGACTGAACGACGCTTCACTGGGGAACTAAGAGCGCTGGACAAAGACACAAAATGCAGTTTTGAGACTCGAACATCGCATATTACACTGGAGAGTAAGTTTTATCTTATTTGCAGTTCATTCTGCGTGTTTGAGATATATTGTGAGTGTAAGACATGAGCAGTAAACCAACACAGCGTAGCACAAAGAAGCCTGGGATAGCTGTTAGAACTGAGCGTTATTTTTCTCCTACCTGTTTTCTGACTGCTCTAACTTCACGTCTCAGGATTGGCTAGTATGATCATGCCTCTTGCGCTATGATTGGCTGACTGCGGATAAGCTTAAACTGCTAGCCAATCGGAGCGCAGAAGGTGGGTTTTGGCGTAATACGTGTGGGGAAAATAACGCTAGCTGTAAAGATAGCCAGGAATTTGTAGCTAACAAAGTCTTAGCGTTGAGCTAAACCAGTGACCATGGTTCACCGGAGACAAACCTGCCATTCAGTAGGATAATATGGACTACAGACTAGCAGAGGGTGATAATTACACGTAGTGCTGAGATAAGATGTCGAAGCTCGTCTGCTTGTTGAGCTATTTTTCCTGTCCAAGTTTGCTTTGCTAGCTCACAGGCTATCCAGTGCTGGCTGGCTAAATGGCCTGCACAGATCAGCTGTAGGCGGCCAGATAACATTAACTTTCCCATTAGTTAGCTGTCAGGTTTGTTCCATGCCTAGCCCTAGCCCTAGTGTGTAAGGTTTGGTCGGTGATAAGTGTTGCGTTAATAACAGGCTGGTTTGCTTGGCTTGAGCTCAGTCACTAAACTGCCCTCGGATTTCTATAACTAATTTAACTTCTGCTCTTACACACACATCTGCTATAGCTAGCTTAGTCACTCATTCATGGGTACCTCCATTTTCTATCTCTTGCTAGGTCTTTTCAGTATGCAACTGACTTTCTAGTGATGTGTTTCAGTTAACAATAAGGATGCACCAATCCCATTTTTCCATTTTCAGCACGATATCGATATCAGCGCTGAGTAATGACCGATACCCGATACTGAGCTCAGTCACTGAGGAGACTCAGAGGTGTGATGGTGACGTGCTTTAAGACAAGTCATGTCCTGTGTTCTGTCTTGTGATCATTCACAGCATAGAACACGTCAGTGCACTGGATCGGGGGAAAAAAGTAGTCAGATCTGATCCACTACCAGTCCAGTGTTTCAGGCCCTGTTCCAGATACTCAATATCAGGCCAGTGCTTTCCTAGTTAAAGAATTCCCAGTAAAGAATTGTTGCTTAATAGGTTGGTATACATCTCACTGGGCTTTAAATCTGGTCTAGGTTGTATTAATGCAGATTTTCAAATTTCATCTGAAAGCGTGAGGCAATGGTTTAACAGCACACGGTGGTTTGACTAGGCCTGCCTATGCGACACTAATTGCGTTCTTGAAAGATTCATGTCTGTGGCTTAAAATGGAGGATAAGCTCGGGGTGGAGGAATCAGCTGGAGATCATGAGGCCTGTGTTCCCGCTGCAGCGTCTCCTGCCATGCTCACTGGAGAATGACGCACACTGCAGGGTGTGCACTGTGGGCCCTGACACCAGCTGTTTCACAGAACTATTTATAAAGGTCATGGATAAATGCAGGATATTTAAATAAAGCGCATGGGTGGTGAGGCAGTTGGATGGCCACTTTTGTTCCTGATTTGGAGTGATGTTTAGGTAAAACAGAGGCTGGAAGCTGATAACCTGTGGAGGCTATCAGAGACTGAATGCAGTTTGGCCAGCAAACGTGATAAGCTGTAAGATAAGATAAGATTGTGCCTGTTTGGTGCTGTACATATAGCCATTTTATCTTGCATCACTCATAGTTTTCCAGGAAATGGTTACCAGGACCATGTTGTTACACAGATCATATGCACCTTCTGAAGAGAGAGACAGTTTGAATATAAAATAAGTGGATAAAAGTGGTGCTTTTTGAGTACTTCATGGCGGTTGCATTCAAATTCAACAGACTGGAGGTTGGAATTTCTTATAATGAATCATTACTGTGTGCTTTTATCTAATGTAGGACAGAACACCTGCTTCTACAGCTGTGGTTTTAAATAGTAAGGTATATTAACATTCTTTTTCTGCTTGCATGTCGTCTTGTAGTGTAATAAGGAGTGTGTGACCGTTGAATTAGTGCCTATGTGACATGCTGGCCTGTCTGCCGGTATCAGCCCCCTCTCTCCAGCTTCTCACCCACACGCAGATGAACACTGGACCTCAGAAATGTAAGTACCTTTTCGACTCGCCATAATCCCCTTTCAGAACGCCAGCAGCACAGTTTCCTCGTGGTGCTGGTTTAGTTGCTTGTTATACACCAGATATGAGCTGCATTAGATGACCTGCAGATCAGCAGGGATGTAATTCTAACCACACAACAAAAAAAAATTCAATTACGATTCTTCTGGGAACTATTCAGATTACACCTTGATTTGATTATTTTGTTAAAAAGGAAATAAACAAGACAAAGATGTGATTGGAGGAATTCTTTACACAGTAGTGGAATATGGACAAAATCAATCCACAGCATTACAGGCCCACAGTCTCTTGCAATTAAATTAAACTTGAAAGCTTACATTTTAGATATGACTTAAAATACATACTTTTCAGGGCATTTCACATGGTTTATACTTTGGCGTAGGCACATTCAAATATTAAATGTTTATTACAATAATTCTTTTATTACGGTTTATGATATCACATAAAAATACCTATATGGTTATTATGTAAACATTGTTGTACAGAACTACATAAGACAATATGTAGATAGACAATAGATTTTTTTTTGAAATAGGAACACTAAATATAAAAATAAACTTAAACAAATCCACAAAATAAAAAAAGAAGTTGAATGTTAGTTTACCATTAGCTACTTTGCCACCTCTTCCACTTTTCTTAGGGGACACTACACAGAAGATGCGATCTGCACAGTATCCCACGCCAGCAGAGTTGGATGCCTATGCTAAGAAAGTTGCAAACAACCCGCTGACTATAAAAATCTTTCCCAGTAACGTGAAAGTACCTCAGAGGAAGCACCTGCGCCGTACAGTGAACGGTCTCGACACCTCTAGCCAGCGCTACAGCCCCTACCCTACTCAGGTCAGCACGAGGACTGGCCTTTTGGCCATAGTCAAAGTTCCTGTTAAAAGAATCCTGGAGAATCCTCAAGTCCGCTTCCTCCCTGAGATCGCCATGAACCCACAGAATGGACCCTATGGCACTCCAAGCACTTTAAACCTGCCTCAGACTCTTCCGTGTATGCAGGCCCTCAACCAGCCACAGCTTTTGGCTCAGAAGAGCATCCCCCATTCTCAGAGCTTGCAGACTCAGAAGAACCTCTTTCATACTCAGAGCATGCAAACCCAGAAGAACCATCCGCGTTCTCAGAGCTTGCAACCCCAGCAGGCCCTTCCACACCCCCAGAGCATGCAGGAACAGAAGGCCCTGCCTCACCCTCCCAATTTACTACAGCAGCAAAGCCTGGGCCATCAGCAAGCAGTTCATCCTGGCCTGCCTAGACAACAGACTGTGCAACAACATGCCCTCAACCATCAACATGTTCTCATGCAGCAGCAATCAGGTCCTCAGAACCTCCATCACCTGCCTGAAATTCCTCAGTCAGCTGGCCTGCAGCACTCTCACAGTTTCCCTCATTCTCAGCCCATTCCTCAAACCCCCGGCCCAGGCCTTCCAGCCCCTAGCAATGCCATGCCTGGTGCCAAGCTCCCCGATGCAGACGCCCCACCCAATGTAACTGTGTCTACCTCAACCATCCCTCTGTCCATGGCGGCCAGCTTGCACCAGAAGCAGCCCAGCGACCTGAGCAGCATCGTTCACCAGATCAGCCGCTTCTGCCAGGCACGAGCCAGTGCCAGTGTCACATCAGTGTGTGAAGGCCAGATCGCCAACCCAAGCCCCATCAGCCGTAACTTGTTGATTGATGCCAGCTCTCGAGTGTGTGCTCACAACCCTCTGCCCTCCTGTGCCCTCGCCAGCACCGCTGACAAAGCTGCACTGACATTGCCCAATATGGCTCCCATGAATATGAGACATGCTTATCACGATATGAAACAGCAGCCGGCTCAGCCCCACTTACCACAGCAGCACCCCTGGAATCAGCAGCTGTCTCACCTCCAGTCCCTCTCAGATGGTGCTCAGCAAGGGAAGAATCCGGCCAGAGATGGCACAGCAGGGCCTGGTTTTCCAAGCAAGAATATAAGCTATGCGCAGGATGTGTGTTTGGGCCAGTCATTTAATCTGAAGCCCCCTATAGACAAGCCCACACCTTCACCACCCGTCGCTGCCATGTCCGGAGCTGTGAATTACAGCAACGGGCATTACGTGCAGCCACCATGGAATGGCATCTTGCCTACACCCAATAGTGATGGCTCAGGGTCTCAAGAGCTGGGTGTTCCGTTCCACACAGGTATGTCTGGGGCATCCATAGAAAACAGAACTCGAGCAGGCAACACGGGCCAGATGAACCTGATGCCACCCATGGAGTATGTGGGTGGAGATTATCAGGCGCCGTGCTTTCGAGAGCAGAACACAGGCATGATGGTGAAGATGAGCAGGGCTCAAGAGTCAAATGATAGTCGCAATGTGCACATTCATCACCCAGGGTACAGATGAGTAATGGTCTGCTTAGGCGAGTCATCCTTCAGTGTTACTCAGTATAAGAAACACATCTCTGCTCCTCCTTCTTTTGTTTCCAGTCTTACAAGTGATCTACTGTATGTTTTCCCCAATAAGTCATGGCCATCAGTTTACCCAATTTTACTGTGTGCAAGGTTTCAAGTGGCTCTTCTTTTTGTGTAGATTAGATTATGAATCAACCTATGGGGGAAAAAATCTATATAGAAATCTGTGTAAATCCAATATTTATTTGCTGTCACAGCTGTTGAAAGCAACATCTGTTTGTTTGTGGGGTTTTTTTTTTTTTCCCTTTCCAGTTTATGTTCTACAGTTTCATCTAGACCTACTCATTGATCAGTGCAGTGTATGTCAGATATGTGACATGCTGTATTTCTTCCTGTTTATTTTGGTGTAGTTTACTTGATTTTATTAGAAGTGCTAATACTGATGGGCCACACTCCCAGCTTACTGAAGGAAATACAGAGGTGCCATGTTTCTAAAATGTGAGACTATTTCTTCTGTGCCGTGCTCTGGCATTTCTGGCACAGGGATCAGATATTCCCTTTCAATGTTTACATGTTAATTTGCACTTGTAACTTTGAATCAGTAAAAAGTGCAAATCAACGCTGGGTTATGCACCTATGACAAGACTGTTTCTTAAGGCTGGTGTTCATAAATTGGCCTCAAGACTCTGATTGGACTGTTACTGTAAGGCTTTCTCAGTGTGAAATATTTCCTCTCTTATTGTGTCAGCCAACATTGGTTCCCTCTGTGATTGGTGTTGGCTTTTCACTTTATTGGGTATGCCATACGGTTTAGTTATATTGTCCATCTGTCATGAAGTAGACACACCCTGGGAGCCCTGGAATTTATTTTAAACCTGTGCACATGGTGCATAGTTTGGTATTTTTGTGTTCTCTGTGTTGATTTGAAATATTGAGTTTCTGAGTTGTTATTTTAAAGCTAGTTCCAGTTCACTACAGGACATTAAAACCTTTCAGGGTATGTGAAACCGATCAGGATCTGCCTCTACCCTTCAAAACCCATCGAAGTATGTGTGTGTGTGGAAAGAGCAAGGCGATTAGCCTTGGTTAGGACATGTCCACCCAGTCCAGCCCTTTTGAAACCTTTCCATTTTATGGTCATTTTTCAGTTTTGTCCAGGGGAAAAACCTTACTTGAGCATTAAGCAAATTTTATGGCAATATAAAAGAGGACCATAGGCTAAATCTGATGTGATATGAACACTTGCCTCCTTGCTGTACTACTGTAACTGAGGGCTGTAATAAGCGTGTGTGTGAATGTGGTGATGGTGTGGACTGAGCTGCATGTTTGCTCCATCAGTAACCCCATTCTGCTCGTTTTTTCAGCAACTAATGATCCCTAAATGTAACCAAGTTCTGATATTTGTTGCTGATTCTGGAGAGGGACTCAACTCAGGTGCCATTTGGTTTTTAACCTGAAGAGTACTACCAGTAAAAATGATTTTCAGACCTAGAAAAGTAAACTAATATTTGGGGGCGGGGTGGGGTGGGGGGACGACGACGACTACAGCAGGTTATAGTTACATAATGTAAAGCTACACAATCAATAAAACAATCGATTACTTCGAACTTACTTTAAATGGTGTCTGCTGCTTTTGGGAATAGTCTTGTATGCCGAATACCTCCCTTTCTCAGGTCTGCTGGTGCCTCCTTACATGTCATCTTCCCACTTCATGAACATCACAGTGAATATTCATATATTTTTTCTAGTGACGTTAGACTATACGTATGAGAGCAGGCCATCTGGTAGCTGAGTGCGGGTACTTATACGCTGCACACAGGCTTTGGTGTAACTGATGGAGCAAACACTGAGCAGTTTGAAGGTGACATGAATAAAATGCAGTATGTTAGCCTCGCTGGTTACCCCTTAAGAGCCTTAAGTATTTGTTCCTTGGACTGTCTTCGATAACGGGCATAGTGAAGAAGATGCCGAATTATGCTTTTAGCTGTTTTAATGTAACTTTTGGTTTAATGCAATCCCCCTAGCCTTTGTGTTTTTTTTTTTGTTGTTTTTTTTTTTTTTATAAAGAAAACAGCTCTCTAAGATGAGGATTAACTTTTTTTTTAATTTAGCAACTTAACTGTGTATAACTGTAACAGTTGTCATTTTGCATTCAGACCAAAATCATTTACTTTCCACAGCTACATAATTTATTGTGTTGGCTTTGTTATTGCAGCACAACATTTTAAAGTCTAAGGTCTCTTTCAGTCATTTGACAACAGCAGCTAAATGACGCAAGCTGAATTTAACCGACCTTTGTGACTTGAAACATACAGATTGCAGTGACTGAGCCCAGACTTGTGTTGGTTAATTGTGAATAACTAATTCTGGGTAGGCTTTTGCCATTTTGCCATTATACTTTTTTTTTTTTTTTTTTTTTTTCTTCCTCCCCAAGAAGCTGCTATTTTGATTCTATCCAAGTTACAGTGATATAAGGGTAGAAGCCAGTCGTAATTTATGCTCTGCTTTTTAAAATGCAACATTGTTAATGGATAAGTACTGAAGTGAATTAATACATTTGCTTGTCAACTGCTAACTGCTTATCATAATTAAGACATTGTAAAGCTTGAAGATTAGATTTGACACAATCCTTATTTCATGTGTTGTTACAGCTCCAGGGCACAAAGTCAGGTTGCTCTTTATAAAAGTTCCTGTTTCTATGTGAAGTGCCTACACTGGGCGGATATGGACTGTGTGTATCAGAAAAGTGCTGGCACAAGTGCACACTACAAAGACCTGGTGCACTGTTCATGAGTGGGGGACCAAACTGCGTAAAACTACTGATACGAAGAACGCTGCATGTGCCACCTCAGGCATAAGACCTATTTGAATTTAAATTTGAATATTTGCTGCTGAATCTTTAGTCTAGGTTGGTGAACCTACGCTGCTGAACTTCTAGTGCCCTAGAAACCTTCTATGGAGCACTTTAGAAAGTTCTTTATATCTTATAGAGCACATGTACTCTCAATAGTACATAATGACAGTTTCTTTTCTTTTCTTTTTTTTTTTTCTTTTTTTTTTTTTTTAAGTTTAGGACTCATGCCAAGGGCGTTTCATCTTGTTCTACCAAAGAACAAAATGTCGCATGAATGGTAGCAATGTGCAACTGTAACTTAAATGTCATTCCAGATGCCCATGTTTTTCAGGAATAATGTGTTGCACAAACATTCCCCTCTAACCAAAATAAAGGTTGACTTGCATTTGAAAAGCGTGTCGTTCCATATGTTTGTGATGAAGATTGGACAGAATGTGACAGGAGTGGCAAACATTTCAGGGTTTTAGCTGGGATGCTTCCCTTTAAGGTGGAACTTCTCTATCTGGGTGCGGTCACACCTCTTAATCTGCTTGCAGAGTGTGAATCAGACTGAATTTACTTTTGGGTTGTTTGATATTTCATTTGGTTTCACACTGCACATAAGTAAACAAACTAGTAAGCAAATAAATTGTCTGAGGAATATGTAAGGTTGAAAATTCACTCCATCGTTCCTCAGTCAGAAATACTGTGACGACAAACTTTTGCCAAGTGTGCATTGAGCTCAGAAAAACTAGCACGGTTCTGTTGAGAAGGTGATTCGACCTTGAATTGACCCAACTGCAGAAAGTGACTCAAACATGCTGTGTATCTTGGGCATCATACCCTGTGTTTATACATATCATTATATACACTTACCAGCAAGTTATTAGGAACACTTGTACACCTGTTTGCAATTATCCAGGCAGCCAATCATGTGGTAGCAGCATAATGCATAAAATCATGCAGATACAGTTCAAGAGATTTAGTTAATTTTCACATCAGTCAGAATAGGGAAAAATGTGATCCCTTTGACTGTGGCATGATTGTTTTTTTGTTTGTTTTTTTGAGTATTTCAGAAACAGCTGATCCCCTGGGATTTTCATGCACAACAGTCTCTAGAGTTTATACAGAAAAACAAAAACATCCAGTGAGCAGCATTTCTGCAGGCCGAAACACCTTGTTGATGAGAGGAGACTGGCCAGGCTGGTTTGAGCTGCCTGGAAGGCTACAGAAACTCAAATAACTACTCTTTACAAACTTGGTGAGAAGAAAAGTACCTCAGAATGCACAACATGTCAAACTCTGAGACGGATCCTGGGCCTTAACAGCAGAGGACCACAACTGGGTTCCACTCTCAGCCACGAACAGGAATCTGAGGCTACAGTGGGCACAGGCTCACTCAAACTGGACAGCTGAAGATTAGAAAAATATCACCTGTTCTGATGAATCTCCATTTCTGCTGCCACATACAGCTTGTAGAGTCAGAATTTGAATCCATGGACCCAATCTGCTTCGTGTCAACGTTTCAGGCTAGTGGTGGTATAATGTGCAGAATGTTTTCTTGGCAGACGTTGGGCCCGTTATTTCCAGTCAAGTATCGCTTGAATGCCACAGCTTATCTGAGTATTGTTGCTGACGATGGCATTTTATAATGGTTACTTTCAGCATGATAGAGTGCCATTTCACAAAGCACAAGTCGTCTTCAACTGATTCCATTAACATGACAATGAGTTCAGCGGCCTCCCCAGTCACCGGATCTTAATCCAATAGAGTAACTTTGCAGACTGTTCAGCTGAAAAATCTACAGTAATTGTGGAAACCATGCCATGAAGAATTGAGGCTGTTCTTAATAATTGAGGTGGCTCCTAATAAAGTGGCCAGTGAGCATACATATGTTGACTATTTCATATACATAGAACTATTGCTTTGTTATTCATAACTAATGTCTAAAGTGTTCTCTGTTTGCAGTTTTGTGAACATAGAATGAAATGAATGGCACCATGTTAAGAGTGAAATAAGTTATTACTTAAACAATAAACAAAATTACAGGTATCATGCTACCACAGTGTCATATTGGGCCAAACAGTCCTAACATAATTAGTCATACAGCAGCATTTAGATTAATTCTCCATTAATTCTCTCTTATTCTCTATTAATCTGGCTAGATGTTTGAATAATATTCAGCCTCTGTTTTGGATCATTATGGATAAAAGCATTGGGCAAATGAAAATTGTAAATATGAAAGGGCTTCCCGTAAAAGAGTGGGAACATCCCATCTTGCATCTGGCAGAGGAGTTTAGGTGTCTTGGGATTTTATGTTGAAGTGATGGGAAAAAGAGAGCATAAGATCATAAGCAAAGTTAGAGTCTTTATAGCAGTCTGTGGTGGTGAAGCAGGAGCTCAGTTTGTGGACAAAGCTCTCTGTCTACCAGTCAGTCTAGGTACCTAACCTCATGTTTGGTTGCAAGCTGTGGGTAGTGACTGAATGAGTAAGGTTCCACCACAGTGTTGCTGGTTTACGCTACGTAATAGAGTCAACTGTTCTCACTCTCCTCTGGATTGAGAGGAGCCAGCTGAGGTGGTTTTGGTACCTTACTTGTCGCCTGCCACTTAAGCTGTATCAGGCTCCGGAACAGAGATTAGATCTCACAGTTGGTTTGAGAATGTCTTGGGATTTCGCCAGGGGAGCTTAAATCTGTGGCTGGGGATAGAGAAGTCTGGACTGACCTTCTCAGCCTCTTATCACCGCGACCCCTACCAGGAAAAGCCGGAAGGAAAATGAAAGCATGAAAGGGTTGTACAGGGTAATGCTTTTGGGCCTATGATGCTATTCTACCTGCCTAATTAATTCCTCCTGGAAAGTGTATAGCTATAAGAGAATAACTTTAGACTGCCTTGACGATACAGCACAACCAGAATATGGTCAGCAGCGTAGCACTGGATCTGGAGTGTAACCTCGATGTCAATTTATTATGGGGAAAAAATGGAGGCTTCCAGATTGCACAGCAGAAAAGCATTCATCGTATCATTGGGAGACTCCCAAGTTTGACTTCTGACAATGCCACAGCCATCCATTGCTGAGAATCTAGGAAGCAAAATTGGCTGTGCTCTCTGGGTGGGAGGGGTCTTATACTCTCTTTCCTACCAATTACTGCAACACTAACCAATCATGGCTGTCTGTGAGCTCACATACATGGAAGAGGGGCAGATAACGCATTCCTCAGAGTGTGTTACGCCTCCCTGTGACACAGCATGAGCAACAGTTCAAAAAATGTGTTTGGCTGGCTTCACGTGTCTTAGAGGAAGCACGTGTTACCTCCCAGTTGGTTGTTTTTAAATGATAGGGGAGAGCTGGCGTGTGGGGGTGGGTGTGCAGGTGACCAAATTGGGGAGGAAAAAAAAGACTCTATCCACTCATATGTTCATATGAATATCGTGATACATTTGGTAGACAATCCATCACAGTGCATTTGAAAGTGTCAGTGCAGTAGTCATAAATAACAGTGATGACGGAATCATCCATAATACCTAGAATAAACATCAAAGGTCAGTATTAAATTACACAGTATTAAATTAATTGCTTCCATCTTCAAGTAAGTACATTACTGCATGGCTAATGACTTTGC
Source organism: Pangasius sanitwongsei (assembly GCA_037576675.1). Lineage (NCBI taxonomy): Eukaryota > Metazoa > Chordata > Actinopteri > Siluriformes > Pangasiidae > Pangasius > Pangasius sanitwongsei. The sequence continues at coordinate 5,845,122 of CM075016.1, read as the reverse complement.
ATAGTGATCACAAAAAATCCTTCAAGTTGCTTTAAGGACAGCTAGTTCCATGGAGCAGTGGTGGTCAGTGGAAAGGATGCATTCTGTATGGGATAAAGTCAGGTTTTTATGGCTGTTGTCCTTAAAAAAAAAAAAAAAAAAAAAAAAAAAGTCACAGTTTCTGTACAGTTAGCAATATTATCTGTCAGTCACATGACTTGTCCCTTTGTCCTCTGGGTAAATCTGTTATTCCTGGTGTGTGTTGAACAGATGTTGGGCCTGTGAGTTGCTCCAGCTCTGATGGCTGTTTCATAGCCTCCTCTGACATGTCTATATTCTCTCTGTTGTTATTTCCATTCCTAGGAAAAGTGCAAAGCACACAGTATAAATCAGTGCTTCTGCAGACAGGTCAAACAAAACGGAAAGACTGGCTAATCACGTAAGTAAGGAATAAAACACTTTTTTATGTGCTTGTATAAGAAAATAGTTCATGATGGGGTGGTGTCTATTTTCTTATAAAAGCATGCAAGAAGTTTTTTATTCCAATTATACCACAGCAACTTGCCATGAAACGACATAACTTGTATCATTACATAGCACGGGTGATTGCTTTAAGACTAAAGACTGACCTCCCTTAAAACCTCACTAAAATGAGGCAATGAAATGTTTACCAATGTGTCTATAGTATCCATCACACTTGGTGAAATTCAGTAAATTAGCAAACCAAATGATCAAGTATCTCACTGCAGCATCACACTGTTTGTTCATTTAACACAAACTGTTTGCAGTGGATAGTGTAGTCTGTGTGAAAATCTCCTTTGAAGCCCGCAGTACCCTGCTGATAAAACTCCACTGACACAAAGCTTCACTGGGATTCAGAGGTACACTGTGTTTTAATGGGAGCAAAGATTAGCACTCATTGGACAATACGGCATTTTGGGTCCTGCCTGCTTCACAGCTTCACTAGGATTCGATGAGTGCTTAAGGGGTGCATATAAAAAAAAAAATCTCAACATTTGTTGGATAGTGCACTCTTCATTTGTCCTGCCCTGACACACAGCTTCTGCATATAATGACTGGGAGACCTCTCCCAGAGGCTGAACCTTACGAACCACTGCCAATCACTGAAACACTTCCGAACATGACTGACATCTCAAATATAAACATATTGGTACCAGTCAGACTCGCACAGTGCTCAGAGCTACTGCAGTTGCTTAGTAGCTTGATCCTTCATATTTTGTTTTTGTAATGGGGAAATGTTTCTTGTGCTGGGAAACTTTACAAAGCATCATGACTGTTGCAAAGCGCTAACACCTGAGACTCCTTCCATCAGCATTAAATAAATGTCTCTTAACAAAACATGCTACCAAATCAACACTTAAACATTTTACTTTTTTAACAACACATTTTTAAAATGTTTTTTTTTTTTTAATTATGTTGATCATCCACTGTACAATCCCTGTGAATGGGCTGTTACTATAGGAACAATAAGGTGTTAGAAAAGGCAAAAATAATGCACCACGCTATGGTATTTATTAAAAATAAATAAATAAAAAAAAGACTCTTGTCAAGCTTGTCAGGTTACTGAGAAACCAGAAAGTACAAAGTCCTCTGTCCTGATGACTCTCCCGTAATGGAAAAACCTACAAAGCCCAGACACTGGGTGTAAGGATCTCCTTACAAAGAGCATGTTTTAATCAAATTATTTTTAGCCTTAGATTATGTGGAGTGTCTGCCATAATTGTGTGAGCTGTTACTATAGAAGCAATAACATATTAGAATGAGCACATTAATATAAACCTGTGATTTGCCTTGCAGCCAGCATTCCTGTCAGTACAGCTGCTATAGAAAATAAATCACTTGCTTCTGACCTATCGAGAATATAACAGAGCTGTGACACAAAGAACATGTACTATATGCCATAGGACATATGGCTTTATATATATATATATATATGCTGTATTGCAGTGGTCCTCAAAGTGATGTCCCCAGGGATCAGCATAGAATTTTTAGTTTGTTACAGTGATGGAAATCACAATCCACCAGCATTAAAGTTAGTATATTTATTATTTGTTCTTAACAGTTTATTAATTTCACTGGTCACTTGAAATAAAGGGGCTAAATCCAAATTACTCAAAAAAAAAAAAAAAAAAAAAAAAAAAAAAAAAAAAAGGCTTGCCCATGAATAATGTCAGATTGGACATAATGTGTATGTAGAAAGTTCAGGAACAAAAGGCTCTGTGGCTCCAAGAATTAGCCAAAATATCAAGTACACATTTAAATAAAGTGCATAATATTCAAATAGCTGGTTCATGTTCATAAAAATAAATATGTACTGAGTGGGTATATGGAATTTATTTCACAAAGGGTTCGCTGGCTGCAGGTTTGAGAACCCCTGCTGTAATTATTAGAATTCTTATACAGACTTATTACTGAAAATCTGATATAGATGCAGAATTACTTTGGGGTTGGTGTTTGTGTAGCATACTTATTGTCTGTTTCAAATTTCCTCTCCCTGTACAGGGTGCTTTTCTTCATCATGTAGAGAAGGACCATGTCACAGAAAAATGCCCCCTGCAGGAGAAAAACAAGAAACCTCACATGATATTAACCAGACGCTTTTAATCATCTCAAGTGAGGCAAAAGCAAAATCCAAACACAGGCCTGAGCAGCTGAGGGTAGTGGGGGATTTGTACAACAGCACTAGCATAGAACCTTTACTGCTAAGCTTACCAATAACACTTAAACATTTGGAAACTTTATACAAATGCCTATGAATTTAGAGCTTGCTTTAAAATCACAAAAATTCAGCACAAATACAAAAAAATCTTGAAAATCTATGTATAAATTGGCAGCATCTAATCAATAAATAAAAAAGTCTACAAAGAGCAAACTCTGTTAGAAAAACTAACAGGGAACATGCTAAACAACTTTTCGGACATTTTAGATTTGAATACTTACAGCACCCATTAACGCAAGACCCGAGCCTATGTTTATGATTGTAGGAATTATATTAAATTTTCCAGCCTGAAAAAAGACAGAAGGTGTTAAAAGTGCACTGAACAGCTTTAAGTATAAATACCTGAGAGTGCTTTCTGCTGCATACCTTGCCATGAACCAGGACGTCAAAGCGAATCCCATACACCTTAAAAAGTGTCCTGTGGGTCTCTCCGTCAGCATTTTTGAAATACCGTGCATATCTAAAAGAGACAGTTGTTAAAAAGAGGGGAATCTGCTACAGGAGGGTTCTTACAAGGTCAGGCTGTGTAGCACGACAAAAAAAAAAAAAAACGTGTACCTGAAGTTGTACCCTGATGAGATTGCATTGGCTGTAGCGTTCACATCCAGTCGAGTGAAACTGTAGCTCGGGTGGCATGCTGAGTAGCCTTTATCCAGGTCACAGTGCCACTCTATTAGGATTCCTATTGCTCCTCCCTACATAAGGAGGATGTTACTGTACTCATATTCAAAAGAAAGCCTAGCTAATTTACACACACCTAGTCACATGTCCAAATATCTAGTAGTAAGTCCCGGGTAGAGCAGAGGAAGCCTCCCATGTAATTGACAAACTCAGATAGTTTTTGAGTGTTGCTAAACACCAAACATGAACAGCTCTTTTGTTTAAAGGTTTTAATTTGAAACTTGGTAGTGAGCTGCCCAGCTAACTTTGGCAAGCTAGCTAAAAGACTAAAAGCGTGGATAACAAAACATTCACACCTGGTCATTAGCAGTGTGTGTCTTATTTTTATTGTCCATTCTTTGTGTATTTTGTTATTCAATCAGATAGCTGGCTAGTTTGCTACTAAAGACTCTGTGTAAAGTCTATGTGGCAGCGGGGGCGTGGTCGAGCGTCAGCTGCGGACACAGAGGAGGTGGGATGATCCAGCAGCCAACACCTGATGATTCTCACCTGCGTCTTTTTACTGCCAGTCTACTTTTGTGCGTTTCTTTGTGCTTTCAGTAAGACCCGTAACCTGAGACAGAAAGCGTGGCATAGCTGGTGGAGCTTGCAAGACATGCACACATACGCAGAGCATGAACGTGAACCTTGAACTTGAACGGCGTGAAAGCCACGAGCTAATGATGGGCCCTTTTCTGTTGGTTTGTCCCTTTTTGTTGAGTTTTTTTTGGGAAGTGCGCTGAAAAGCAGGATAAAAAACTAACACTAAACACCCAGAGCTCTGCTGACATTCCGCCTGCCTCCTGAGTCTTCCTCCTCACACTCTCACACCAGGTTCTACAGTCAGACTTCTATAAGTTGTTGGACTGTGGTGACATATGGACTCTCAGAAAAAGGATATTAAACTGTACCTTTTCTTGTTGCCTTGGTGGTACTTATTAATATGTATATTTCACCTGGAAATGTGGATATATTGTATGTTCAAAAAAGGGATAATTAGGATAAAGCTATATACACTATATGCACCTTTCTAGGTAAAAGGTACAATATATATACAAAAGTTTGTGGACACCTGACCATCACACCCATATGTGGTTCTTCCCAAAACTGTTGTCACAAAGTTGGAAGCACAGAATTGTATAAAATGTCTTTGTATGCTGTAGCAATTTCCCTTTGCTGGAACTAAGAGGCCCAGACCTGTTCCAGCATGACGATGCCCCTGTGCACAAAGCGAGCTCCATGAAGACATGGTTTGCCAAGGCTGGAGTGGAAGAACTCGAGTAGCCTGCATTGAGCCCTGACCTCAACCCCACTGAATACCTTTGGGATGAACTGGAACACCAACTGCACCCCAGACCTCCTCACCCAACATCAGTCCCTGACCTCACTAATGATTTTGTGGCTGACTGAACACAAATGCCCACAGCCACGCTCCAAAATCTAGTGGAAAGCCAGAAGAGTGGAGGTTCTTATAACAGCAAAGGGGACGAAATCTGCAATTGGATGTTAAATAAGCACATATGAGTGTGACGGTCAAGTGTCCACATACTTTTGGCAATATAATATATATACTAAAGGTACAAAAGATGTACACTTGAGGGTACCACCTGAGCGACAAGGAAAGGTACCAGTTAGTACCCCTGAGAGTGTGACATATCTGTTAAAAAAAAACAACAACTCAGGAATACCACAGTTTAGAGTATTTTATTTTCCCCTAAAAGATTTTTTCTTTAGGATTTTTTTAAAAAATCATAACTTAAACTCTGCTTAAAGCTGCAGTGCATATAATAATCAATCAATAGTCACTTTCTACAGTTATAATACTCACCAGCAGGGCCATGTCTTGAAAATTATGTCCAGTTCTCTGGACTATATCACCGAGCCGAAATATGGGGCAGTAAGAATGAGTGAGCTCATCATATGAACACTTCTTCAGATATGCATCATCTGTCGTGTCCAAAACATTTGATCTGAGGACAGAGTTAGTCATTTTAAACCAAACACACTGACAGTGTGTTAGTATTAATGTGGTTTGAATAAGATAATACAGTGTAATGTTTCCCAACACATTTAGATCTACTGAAGGAGAAAATGTGTCATAAACCTTGATAATCGTGTAATAATGTGTAAGATGTCACGATCAGTGAGTGGTCATATCATCAAGACAAGAAAAGGTGTGGAAAAGGTTACAAATAGGACCACTTTAGAAAGCTCGAACTGTTAACCATCCTGTAAACCCTTCCAGACGCCCTTTTTCAAGAGTGTAGCATTACGTGATCTTAGAAAAAATACATATGATAAAAGAGAAGTAGAATAGGACACTTTTTGGCATTTCATCACCTTCATACAATTATTAATGTATTAAAAAAAAAGAAATGACTTACTTTGAGAAGTCAAACTTGGGGAATCTGATGAAGTTCTTTATGTATATGGTGAAGTTTTCAGCTTTTCCTAACAAAGGCACACTAACAAGACATAACAAGTACCTTCTTATATACAGCAAAATGTACACAACAAACAGCTGACCAGGAAAATCATAGCCTCTATGTACTACCATAAGAAGATGAATTTTAGCCACTTATCAAAAACATCAAACAAAGCCTATAGGTTTGGCTATCAGGAATATTTTCTGCTTGCAAAATACAAATGCCCTTAATTGCACTGGACTCCTGCTTTGCCTCACTGATCTGACACAAATAAATATGGCACTTTTAATGAGCACAATTCTTCAGTTTGTCATAATCAGTTTTAGCACCGTGTTCTCTGAGCCTGTGAAACGCTGTTACAGCGGTAAGGTTATTTATTCTTACTCTGGTCGGCTGCTTCGTTCAATGGGGCACCAGCCGTATATTTCACAGGTACCTGTAGAGTTCCTGTCTTTCTTTAAGCAGCGTCCTGTCTTAATTCCTGATGGGAGCAAATAAAACCAGAATGTTTAATGCTAAATATTAATGACCAGGTTCATTCGAAACTCTGGAGTAGTACACACCATGGCCAGCTATTACAGTGTCTCCTTTTGTGCAGTCTTCATTCCCATGGCAATGACCATCAAGCACCTTAACACTCTACAAAAGAAAACGTGCACTTCATTCATTCAAAATATACATTAGCTGATGTAGACATACCATCTGTGAGACACAGAGGGTTTATTGCTGGCAAGGTTTATTGCTGGCAGGGTTTTATTGTGCCGACAGCTTGGCATGCAAGAAGGTTTACATGCCCTAATAAACACTATGATTTAAAAAGAGTCTGACTGTGACCATATGAGGCAATGTGAACGGCTTCCATCGAAGCAGCTACTACCGACTGGCTTCTTGGTGTTGGCTTGAATAAAAACATAGCATGGTGAGTCATTTAAGTTTGCCTTCCACATAATGGGTGATGTTTTGGGTCAGGTCTTTCGGGGCCAAAAGACATACAATGTCTTTGTACAATGTACAATACAGACATACTTATTTTTCTAAGTGGCATGAGGTGAATTAATGGTAGGAGTGTTTGCGGCAACGAAAGTCTGGTCAGAAAACAATGTCCGCTTTATGTATAATTGATACGGGCCCCAAAGCAACTGTTACTAAACATTAAACCTGACACCACCACTGTCAGGTTCTCTACTCACAAAGATGACTCAGACTCTAAAGAAAATATCTTAATGTAGTGGTCACCACATTATCTGCTGTGTTAAAAACATCATACTGAACAGACAAACTCTTCTTACGCTCAATTCTTATACATAATTAATCCATAATTCCATCCTAAAGCAGAGCTATGTAAAACTGTAACTATAACTAACTATATAAAACTGTTCCAATTTTATTTGCAATAAAAACATTGTATGCTTTTGCTTGTGTCTTACCTCAGCACAGTATCCTAATTTCTGGTTTGGGGTTGTGATAAAATTTGTGGTTATGAAGAGCACAGCTTCACCCTGGAGGAATGGGGGGGGGGGGGGGGGGGGTTATATATAAAAAAAAATAATAAAATTATTTATTATACGATAGCGTAAGTTTGCAACCCTGGTCTGGGATTACCTCCTGTCATGTGCACAGGACAAAGGGCATGTTAGAGCAGGACAAACACTAAAACGCACAGGACAGGGGTACTCCCGGACCAGGGCTGGAAACCTGTCCACTATGCACCTTAACACACACACACACACACACACAGGTCTCACCTGGTAAGGGGTGACATAATCTTCAGGACCCCAAAGCCAGGGTCCGGAGCCTGTCGTGTTCGTGAACGTGACCCCTTTCACTTTAGTTATGACTGAACTCTGCAGAGATTCTTCAGTCTCCTGATAGCCTTTCTTAATCATAAACACCCACCTGGACAGTGATCACATGACACTACTGCAATGACCACATTCACACATTCACACACATTTGCATTTTCGTGCCATTCCCAAGTAAGGAAGTGCTCCTTCCCCCCACCACAAGTTCCTAATCTCACGATTGTCTTGAGATCATGCACATTAATATAATAATAATTTAAAAAAAACTCCGTCAGCTATAAGAAGTCGTCATTGTCATGATGCTTGATGATGGACATGGACATGGACATGACTGTTACGAAGCACAGCAGGAGGAAACCTTCGGCACGCGCACATGGACACTGCGACGTTCTAAGCTTGAAAAAACAATCAGACCAAAAGTGATCTTACCCGATGATATAACCGATTATTGAGAGCTGTATGATTCGATAGAGGACGCCGACTTTCTTGTTTTTGGCGATGACGTATTTTTCTGTCTTGTAATCAAACGCGGAGAGGAAGACACCTTTCAAGTCAAACGGTGCCATTTCTGTGCCTGAGTGCTCCTAACAGTGCTGATGATACTGACTGCGACACCCCCCCCCCCCGCGACACCCCACCCCCAACACACACACACACACACACACACTCATCACACGACAGAACCTGAACCATGACCACTCACTTACTCACCCTGATGATGAAGAAGATACAAAAACCTCTATTTCAACACAGCACCTAACATAGCACACTATTCAACTGCATTAAAGGTGCAAAGCCAGCTGCAGGTTCAGTTCAAGACCATGTTTTAGCCCCGCCTCCAGCCGTGAGGGCCACGCCCCAAATGAATGATAGAATTCGGACTGATCTCACTGATCTTCGGTAAAGTCGAGTGCACGCGACACGCTTTTATGCTGCATTCGACTAAAGGTCATAACTCATAATTTCTGACCTCCGACTAGGAAAAGAACACAAAGAACCTGGAATTCCTACTCAGGAGCTCGGGATGGTCTGCTCAACTCCGAGTTCAGAAAGTGACGTATAAGCAAGATGGCTGCACACAGTGTCAGCAGGAAACAAAGCAGCACTTCTTACCTTTAAATGAAGTATTTTGCTCAGTCAACATACAGACATATTCGCTCGTTAAATCTATAACACTGACCATAGAGTTTGCTGTATTGAGGAGGAAAATACACATCACTCATCACAGGTAACTGGCTAGATTTTTTGCTAAAAGAAGGACGAACATGGAGGCATCCATGTATTTTTCCCCACTTTGTAGCTCACAGCTCTGACTTCCCGCTCCTGAGGTAAGCCGAATGCAGCCCTGATTAGCCCTGAATTCCCTGTCGCAGACTAATGCTGTATTTGACTTAACTCGGAAGTGGAAAGTCCAAACTTGGAATTACAGTCCCCTCCAAATGTATTGGAACGGCAAGGCCAGTTCTTTTGTTTTTGCTATACACTGAAGACATTTGGGTCTGAGATCAAAATATGAATGAGATGATAGATCAGAATTTCAGCTCTCATTTCCAGATAGTTATATCTAGATGTGTTAACCAACTTAGAACATGGCACTTTTGATGGAAGACCACCCAATTTTTAAGTGAGCAAAAGTATTGGAACAGACGGTCTAAAAAAAATAAATAATATTTAATATTTGGTTGCATATCCCTTGCTTGCAATAACTGAATCAAGTCGGTGACCAGGAAATAAAAACTGAAATTCTAAATCACCTGTCTCATATTCATCTTTTCATTTCAAACCGAAATGTCTTCAGTATATAGCAAAAACAAAAGAATTGGCCTTGCCATTCCAATGCTTTTGGAGGGGACTAATAATTCTTTTTTTTTTCTTTACCTCCACGCGTTCAAGCTACAAAGTGGGGAAAAAAACATGTTCGTCTTTTGTTACCATCAATCAAGTCAGCTAACTGTGATGAGTGATGTATACTTCCCACCTCAAAACAGCATCCTGTATAGTCAATGTTATGGATTTAACAGTTGAAAATGTCTGCATGTTGATTGATCTAAAGCAAATAATAGTATAATCAGCATAACTCATTTAAAAGTAAAGAAGTGCTACTTTGTTTACTGTGGATGCTGTGAGCAGCAAATGTTGATTTGATGTCACTTACTGAACTTGGAGTTGAGAAAACATTATAGACTTTCCAAGTATGTTCTCCGAGTCGAGAGGGCATTTTCTTTGTTGTTTTCCTAGTCAAAAGTCGGATATTTCTAAGTTACGAGGTTTTAGTCAAACACAGCATAATCGCTGTTCACCCCTGTGGCAACCACTTATGTAGTGATTTTCTCTGTCTGCCAGTTGTCACAGATGCTCTGATATTTTCTAGCATGTTTGAAATTCTCAGCGATGTATCTTGTAGTGTGAGCACCTGTATGACAAGTAGCAAGAGCAGTGATGAGCAACAGCCAATGAAAGTACCAGAGGAAATCAAATTCATCTGCTGTCATGCACAGCAGATCCCTGAATCCAGTTTTAACATTCATCAATTTTGTGGAAGAGTGAGGGAAAAAGTGTAAGCACAATAATAACTGCCTCTATAAGAAATTATTTGTCTTGTCATACCCAAATGGTTGTTACGAACAGCAAAAATAACAACAAACACAACATGACTCCTTACAATGCACAGTATAAAATACCTATGTTTCTTCTCACTATACCTTCAGTTCTCTTTGCAGAACAGACAATGCTCTCTGCCTCAGTCTTCCCAACATCTCCTGCACATTTATCATTTGTTTATCTTTTTTCTTGTGTCCGTACAAAATAGCGCAGATAGAGAGGATAGACGATGGAATGCCAGTCCATCAGTCAACAACATCATGCACACACATTCACACGTCTTAGAGTAGCTAATCCACCGACCAGCATGTTTTTGGGAGGAAACCGGACAAGCCAGAGGAAACCTCAGACACAGGGAAAACATGTGAAACTCTGCACAGAAAGTAACCCAAGCTCAGGATTGTCCCTGGAGCTGTGAGGTGATCTATCACTATGTTCAAATGGAACTTAAAAAGTAGTGCTTCCAAATTGGCCGCCAAAGGCTAGCTAGCACATAGAAATCTTCTATAAAAGGAAATGAGACAAACCTGTTGTGAATATCAATATTTTATACAGATATGTAGGTAAATTTGTAGGAAAAGGCTCTGTTCAACTAAAATTGCACTGTAAACTTCCACTGGTCCTGCCATTTAGGAAATGCCAACATTGAGTCCCAACATGTTAGCTGTCAGAGAATTTCCACAAGAGTAAACACAGTGAACCTGACTGCAGTTGCAAAGTTTTATTACAGGTAGTATGTTTACAGTGGGAAATTCAACAAGATGTAGAGTACTATTAGTATTCAAATAATGTACTAGAACCACAAAAAACAATAGTGTTGAACAATGGACACTGTTTAAACTCAGTGGCTGTAGCCTGCTCTACATCGTGAGGCTGCTGTAGTTTGAATAACAGTGACACAATGGCTAAGCCCATCATTAAATCACAGAATCAAATTAGTAACAACATATAAGATTGGTTCTCTGAGGTGAATTACATGGAAGTTTGCCATTTCTCTTTAGAGCCAAACATTAACGTTTGATTTGAAAAGCCAGTACACTGTAAAAATCCAAGTACTATTAACGCACAGTATACGGTCTATGAACATTGTACACGATTTGAGACATAACTCTAGAATAGCTTTTTGTTAATATTACAAACATAAGCAGTGTTTAGCATACTAAGTGCAACCAATGAAGCACTGTATCAATACTGGTATGGCCTGAAAAAGCAAGGTCCTTTATCAACTGACAGTTACTAGTACTGAAAGAAAGTTGTTAAGTACACTGCCCTCCCCAGTTATATGCACCCTTCATAAAAATGAACAAAGATCACCCAGATGAGGATGGGTTCTGTTTTGAGCCTGGTTCCTCTCAATGTATTTTTCATTTGCTCTCAGTACCCAGGAGCACAGTTGTTTCTTTCAACCAGGTCCTGTTTCCCTGAGGTATAAAAGTTACACACATGTAAAATTGTCATCCAAACCAAACCAAAGAACTTTCAGCACAAAAGAGACAGATGATTGTTGACCTGCTCAAATCAGATAATGACATTAAAAACACAAGCAGTTAGAAATAGCAATAAGCACAATGAGGGCCATAACAAAACATTTCTCAGGTCTGATACAAGAAATTTGCCTGAAATTGGACCAAGAGCACAGTGTATCCAAAGATTTTAGAATTGCACAGTTTAGTTAGTTCTTGTGGTTGTCAAGTTTCAGAATCAACTTTTAAACATCATTTTCATAACAACAAGCATTGAAGTTAGCACCTGATACACACTGTGAAACATCGCTGATGCTTTATGGCTGTTTTGTGTCTGATGGCTCAGAGGCTTTTGTGGCATCACGAGCACCACAATATTTCAGCCCAACAAGATGATGAGCCAAACATACTTCTAAATCAACACAGAAATAGTTAAAGAAACACAATCTGTGTTTTGAAGTAACCATCTCAGTCTCTGGATTTGAACCCTGCTGAAAACCTGCAGTCTGAATCGAAGAAGGAAATCCACATGCACAAACCTAAGAATATAAAGAAGCTTAAAATGTTCTGCATGGAGAATTGGACCAATATGCTAAGACATTAGCTTGTTAGAAGAGACTCTGTACTGTTATTCTCTCCAGAGCAAGTGGTGCAGAGGGTGCAGATCATTTCAAAACAAGTGTTCTATTTTATTGTTATCTAAAAAAATATTCACTACTTAAAAAGTTCTGTTTTTGGAAAAAAAAGGTTATAAATAAAACCATGCAATGTCCTGGTATGAGCTGAAAAATATTACATTGTATGTGTTATTCTTTTTATATACAATAATTTGCTCATTTTCATGAAGGGTGTCAGTAATTCTTGGGGGCAGTGTACACACACACACACACACACACACACATATGATCAGATATTTAGAAGCATAGAATTGTCAGTTAGCTATCTGGTGTCCCTTTATAGTTTATATAATACTTTATAATTATAAGTTTATAAGTATATATACTTTATAATCTGTAAAATAGGTTGTAGTGTTTGAAGAACAGGTTAATCTTCTTTAATATTGTTGCTTATGCCCTGTAACATTCGCGTAAATTTCAAAAGAACTAAATACACAGCAGAATTAACAGTATTAACACTTACAGTGAGAATTCTGAAACACTTTTTATCACACACTGTTTTTTGGCACAAATTCTATCAGGTTTTACACATATAACTTTTAGTACACTCGAGAAGAAGAAATTAATACACAAGATTACTACTTCACAAAACAGTAGACTGTAACAATACAGTAAGCATGGTATTAGCTTCCACTGTTATTCTGAAGACACACAGTTATATATTTCAGCAAAGCCAGATGAGAGACACCAGCTTAAAAACACTGAGAAATGTGTAAAGGACATTAGACACTAGATGCTGAGTATCACCCTCCTGCTTCATTCTGACAAGACAGAAGTACTTCTATGAGGACCACAGGCAGCTAGAAGTAAGCTTACTGATTGCATAGTAACTGTGGATACATCACGTGCAGCAGTAAAAAACCTTGGTGTGATTATTGACTCCAGGCTCTCATTTGAAGCTCATGTAGATAATATTACTAGAATAGCCTTCCTTCATTTCAGAAATATTGCCAAGATAAGATATATAAGGTCACTACATGGTACAGAAAAATTAGTACATGCTTTTGTCATCTCTAGGTTGGATTATTGTAATGTCTTCCTGTCTGGATGTTCCAGTAGATGCATAAACAAGCTCCAGTTAGTCCAGAATGCAGCAGCCAGAGTCTTTGCTAGAATCAGAAGATGACCACATCACCCCTATCTTATCCACACTGCATTGCCTAGCAGTAAAAATTCGCATTGATTATAAAATACTACTACTGACCTATAAAGCACTGAATGGTCTTGTGCTGCAGTACCTGAGTGAACTTTTGGTCTTTTATGTATCAGTCAGTAGGTGCAGGCTTTTTGTTGGTACCTAGAATAATGAAGGCTACAGCAGGGGGCAGAGCTTTCTCTTACAAAACCCCCACTTATGGAACAGCCTTATTAGTGTTTGTGACAATTTTTAAGTCTAGGCTGAAAACATATTCATTTATTCAAGCCTGTTATTAATAGCTTTTCTCTTAGGTAAAAGCACAGATCTGTCACAGCTAGTCCCTGCTTGTACTCTGCACACAATGTACATCTTCTTAAACCATTACAGTAGCATGCATACCTAATAATCTGCCCCCCCCCGAACAGAACTGAACTGAACAGTGATTGAACTGTATTTTACTAATTCTGTCTGTAGCCTTACATGGTGGAATTAAAGATGGTTGCCATCATACACCCTGATACACTATATGGCCAAAAATATACACTGTATATTATGGCTGGTGAGGTCAAATGATTTTATCACAAAGAAAAATGATTTATGATCATTAGGTTATAGGTTATAGCATGCAATTATTTGATTACATAAATGTGATGGGTAAATGCCACTGAGATCTCGACAAGTTCATACAGGACCTGACAATTAAGCTGAACAGCAGGGATCTGTTGGAGCAGAACTCAGCAGCAGTGAAAACAGTGGGGAGTTTTTAACTGCCGACTGAACCAAATGACCACGTCAGGGGGTCTACACTACACAAAGCCAATACCAATAAGCTATATGTTTGCACTATGAATAAAGTAAAAACAAAGATCTTTTGTTTTATACAATACAAGTGTTGAATCTGGAATCTGATTGGTCAGAAGGTGTTGATTAATTTTCTATAACAACCACATTATATGTAACTATAAACTGATTAAAAAAAAAAAGTTTGACATAAAAATTAAAATAAATATTAATGTTGGTAAATTGCTGTGGTATCTGAAGTATAAAACACCTCAGGATATGCTGTTACAGGAAAACAATAAACTTTGGGGGGGGGGGGGGTAACGCATCACATCAACCCCATCATTGATTATTTTCCGATCACAGCATGCCCCGTTGTATTTTATTTCTTACATAGTGCAACTAAATACAACTCTTAATTTGTCAAACCATGATATAGAGATATAAATGAGTCTGAGAGACCCCTACATAATTACGAGTCATGTTTTCTTCTTTTGCTGCTGCCTTTACGTTCTGTCAGAAATATCGTATTTGTGATGTAAGCGCACTTGAACACCACCACAATGTCATATTAACAAGTCAGGAACTCATAGTTTTCTACCATCCCCAGCTTTCCGACTTGTGGCATGTCAATGCGGCCACTAATAACGAATATGACGCCTAAATCAGATGGTCACATTTAAGTGGTAATTTTGCACGTAAACTGGTCAGCTTTTCTTTCAATAAGGCAAAATAAACTTTTATGTCACTGATGATTCAAGTAAATAAATAAATAAATTAATTAATTAAATAAAACAAAATAGGTTTCTCAGACTGTCCATCACTTCAATAACACTCCGCCCCCCCCCCAAAAAAAAAAAAAAAATCATTTGAATACACACATGTCGTTATCACGACCTCACAACTCCTATGTACGAATTTCTGAGGAATACATGAAGGAATCATTGATTCGACAAAGAAGAGGAAACGACATTTATTATGAAATGGAACGGATTTCCGGAAGTCAAGTCGTTTTTTTTTTGTTTTTTTTAATATCTGACTTCACACCTCAATAACTCTCTGCTCCCTATCGAAGTGCAGTACATAGGGTATGAAGTGTGGCGTCTGTGTGCCCTACGTAGTGCACTACACAGGCAGTAGGGAGGTATTTGGGATTCAGCCTGGTTTGTTTCGCTGCATGTGTCACGTGGTTATTTCGTCACTGACATCCTGGTGTAAGACTACACACAGACTTCATCCTCATCTCAACCTCACTGTAGAGTCATTGCACACTCCTGAGTGTTGATAACATGGCTAAGTATGAGCAAGTCAGTGTTCACGGTTATGAAGAATTCTGCAAAGCTGTGGCTGAGAGAAAAGGAAAAGATGTCTTTGTGTACTTCAGTGGCGACAAAGATGAGCAAGGGAAGAGCTGGTGTCCAGACTGTGTGCAAGGTGAGAACTGAGCTGACAGTTCATCATTTCTGCTGGAAATTGCGCTGATTTCGGCCACACGGGGAGGATTTGTTTGTTTGTTTGTTATGTTTTTGCTTGTAACACAACATCACTTAACCATCCAAAACATAATTATTTCCTAATCTGTTCTTATCAAACAGTAAGTCAGGAACAGCTCTGGAGAAAACCTAACAGAAAATGTTTCTCTTCTGCAACTGTATACTGTAATGATGTTTAATCTGAGTTTAAGCCGAGTTCCCTTCTTGGTCAGGTTTCATGCTCATGTCTTCTCAGGGAGTTTTTCCTTTCCCCGTCACATCTGGTTGCTCAGTAGGGACCTAAATCGACATCTGGATTTCTGCTTTGTGAAAAGGTTTATTGTGAAAAGCACTGTACTAATAAAATTCAACTGAATTGTTAACTCTAAAAATACAACTTCATCTATTAATGTAGCATTGCTATGCCACATCCAGAAGCCAAGTTTCCCACTTGTAAATGTTTTAGTTACTTTTATTAGCTTATAAAGTAAGGCTGCTCACTTCAATATATCATTTGGATTGATATATGATATGTAACTTTGATATATAATTTATAATTTTGGTTATAAGTTGAACAGCAGCTGTTAAATATCTGCTCTCTTTTTCTATTTAAATGCAAATGTCCTTTCGCTTGTTTGTCTGTTGTTGCCTACAGCTGAGCCTGTGGTTCGGGGGGAAATGGCTCATCTTCCTGAAGGATCAGTCTTCATCTACTGCCAAGTGGGAGACCGGCCATAGTGAGTTACTCGTTAATAGACAGTATTTCATGTATCATAATATTCAACTCACATGATATTGTGAAACGCAGCTCAGCAAGCCAGGTGCAGGTAAACATGTAGCATAAATTACTGTAATGATGTATTATATGCAATTATTGAGATATAATCTTTTAATATCGGCACATACTTGTTAGTCTTGTTCCGCTAAGAAGTGCAGTTATTACTTATTCAAACAAACTTCCCAAATTAATTACAGTGTGTTTCGTATATAAAAAAAATAGCATTCTCATTCTAGTAGGAATAGTGTTCTGTTCAACAATGAGAATATTGAAATAACAACAATAATTCACCCACCTCTGGCTCACCACCCATGTTACTTCACCCTAAAAGTCTTCTGCATTTATGTGCATTTATGATTTTCTGTTTCTTACCAAATATCTTTTTTATGTTGTGCATTTCTTTGCACAACATAATTGAAGCATTCTATCGATTGTTCTTGGTTTGTCTTGCTTTATGTCTTGTGCTTACATGTTAGATGTATGAAAAGTGCTCTTTCAATAAAAGTTATTATTGCTCTGCCAGCTGGAAAGATCCGAACAACGACTTTAAGAAGACTCTAAAGCTCACGGGAGTTCCTACTCTGCTACGCTACGGCACAGTAAGTATTATTCCTTATCAGGGTTATGATATCAAATTTAGAAAAATTACTGTTATTTCATTTAACATTATGTGTACTGACGCTGTGGTGTATAAATGACAATAATGTGTTATACATTTTTTCTAGCCACAGAAGCTGGTGGAGGAACAGTGTTTCAATCCGGACCTGGTGCGCATGATGTTCACAGAAGATTAACGCCTCATGCTGGCGTTTTTACACATACTGAGTTGTACTTTTTCAGTGGTTTGCTACCATATGATCAGGCACATACAGAGAGTGTGTGTGTGTGTGTGTTTTCACTGTGAGATGAAGGGCAAAGTCCCATTCTGGGTCAGCATTCTGTATCTGAACTGTCATAAAAGTCTTGATTCTTTTGGAAAAGGCAGTATGTGCTCACCAAATCACTGTATAAGCAAAGACAAATATCCTATGCTTTCAGTAGTGAGAATTTTTTTTAATTTTTGTGCAAACAAACAGTAGAAATAATGTAAAATCATTTGCAATCGCAGATTGTCATTTGTAATTGTGAACAAAATAAAATGCTTATGAACAGCCGATGGTACAGATTTGTTGAGTAATTCTTTATTTTCATGAAAATCTTTTTTTTGCCAGGTGTGTTAGACATACAATAAATCTTTTTTGGTGACTGTACATGTAATATACTAAAAAGGCAACAGTGGACTATTTACAAATGTGCAGTAAGTTAAATAGTCCAGTGTTTAGTATGTTACATGTTCAAATACCATGAAAATGATTTCATGAGTTTGTGTAAACTGTTAAATGACTAAAGCATCCCAAAGAAAAGAACACAATAATAAATGTATGAAATAGTAATTGTTAGAGCATAATATATTAAATGTGCTACAATGTCTTTTAAACAACTGTAAGGCTAAACCTATTACAGAAATAGATGCACTGAAGGGGAAAAGTGACTGATGTTTAGCTCTGCAGTCAGTAAGTAAATGTTTCAACACAGGCCAGCTGTATTAACCAATAAGGAACCTCTCTCAAAGGAGGCCATCCTGCCACTATTAATTATTTTTATGCACTGCCAGTCCATTAGAGGGCAGGCTGTAAATGAACAGAAGTTGCTAGATGTACTTTATTTATCCTAAGAGAAAATTTAAATACTACAGTAGGTGAAGAAGACAGGATGCTAAATACACAGAATACATTCACCTAATTACACAGCTTTAAATATAGTGTATATACAGTACACAGTGCAAAGATATCTGTGCACAAGGAAGACAAAGTGAAGAAACACTAATGCGAGAACAAGGAATGTTCACATATGTGCAAAACCATCTGTAAAAAAAAAAAAAAAAAAAAGCCAAAAGGAAGTGGTGCTGGGTTGGCACAGTGGTGCAGTGTGTAGCATTGCCACCTCACATCTCCAGGGTCCCCAGTTTGATTCTGAGCTTGCGATACTATCTGCTTCGCATGTTCTCCCCATGCATGTGCAGGCTAAATTGCCCTTAATTGTGAATGAGCGTGTGAATGTGTTTGCATGGTGCCCTGCATTCCATCCAGGGTGAATTATCGCAAGTTTGCCCAGTGTTCCCGGGATAGGCTCCTGGATCCACCGCTATCCTGACCAGGATAAAGGATGAATGAATGATGAATGGTGCTCCTACAGGTTCTCCTCAAGTGGTGCATGTGGATAATTATTTGTTTAATAAAACTCTGTGCTGTATTTCTGAGAAACGGTGCAAGATAGCATGTTGGGAGGTGGCATTGTGGAACCTGATAGCAGTGGGCACAAAAGATCCACAACAGCACATACTTGAGTGAACATCTAGGTGGAATGAGTTGATGGCTCCTGGGAAGGTGCTTCTGGGTATCAGACTTGTTCAGAATGTGTTCCAAGACCTGGTGCCATCATCTACTCTGTCACTGAGTCAGTCCTTTGATAGCACTGGCTTTCCTGACCTTAAGATGCTGCTCTCACCGCACAGAAAAGAGCTCCGCTATTCTGCTGCCACATATTAAAAGACCTGAGGCTTCTCAGAAAGAAGAGCCTGCTCTGGCCTTTTCTGTACAGAGCATCGGAGTTACCTGTCCAGGTACTTTTTGCTCAGGTAGACACTTATGTACTTGTTGGATTGCAACTTGAGGAAATCGACATGCTAACATAACGGAGTAGGAAAAAAAAGTTGCTGACATAATGGCAGTTAATGCTGATGCGACCAAACGCTCCAGTTCTGCTGGTGCAAATGACTTACATTACAAAACACCTCACTAATTTCTGTTGGTTTGGAAACGCCTAGCTACACTATATGGCCAAAACTTTGTGGACATCTGACCATCACACCTAGATGTGCTTGCTGAACATCAACTTCCAGATTGAATCCCTCTTTGCTGTTATAAGAACCTCCACTCTTCTGGGAAGGCTTTCCACTAGATTCTGGAGCGTGGCTATGGGGATTTGTGATCATTCAGCTACAAGAGCATCAGTGATGTGATGTTGGCGAGGAGGTCTGGGGTTCAGTCAGCGTTCCAGTCCAAAGGTGTTCAGTGGGGCTGAGGTCAGAGCTCTGTGCAGGACACTTGAGCTCTTCCACTCCAGCCTTTCACTCAGACCATTGTCATGCTGGAACATGTTTGGGCCTCTTAGTTCCAGTGAAGGGAAATTGTAGTGCATACGAAGACGTCCTATACAATTGTGCGTTTCCAACTTTGTGGGAACAGTTTGGGGAAGGAGCACATATGGTTGTGATGGTCAGGTGTCCACGAACTTTTAGCCATATAGTGTAAGTTTTGGAAACAACAGCTGTTAATGCTGATGCTCGAACACCAGCTCCAGTTCTGCTGGTGCAAATGGCTTACTTTACAAAGTACTACAGTCATGTCTGTGAGTTTAGTAAGTGTTTAGTGTAAAAGCCTAGCTGTGTAGGATTGTGTGTAGTTTTGGAGGAAACGCTGAAGAGAAGGACGTGTTTGAATTTTGAGATAATTGCAATCCCAGCATGCACCAGTAGGTGTCAGCTGTGCAGTGTGGTGTAGAGGGCGGGAGGAGAGGCTAAAAGCAGAGCGCATTCCTTAACAGCACTCAGTGTGTCGGGTCCTCATGCTGAAGGCGGCGGTGAAGCCCGCTCTGTGCGCTGCAGAACCGGCCAGATAAGGGGCTCCCCAGCGGCTCGGCTTCCGTCAAGCCTGTTGAGCTTTTCTTTGCAGCTAGTGGGTCGACCGACGGAGTACAAATCGTCCGCCACATTCCAACGCGACGATGTCGGAGTTCCTGGTAAGTCTGCTCGGAGAGCGGCTCGTCACCGGAGAGAAAGCCGAGGTGGACGTGCACGCGCTGGGCAGCGGGCTCGCGCTCGTCGGCCTCTACTTCGGCTGCAGCGTGAACGCGCCGTGCCGCCAGTTTAACAGCAGCCTGGCAGACTTCTACTGCCACTTCAAAACATCCTCCGAGCACAAGGACAAACTGGAAATTGTCTTCATCTCGTCCGATCAGGACCAGAAACACTGGCAGGACTTCTTGCAGGAGATGCAATGGCCGGCGTTGCCTTTTAAAGACAGACACAAAAAGGTCAGTATGAGAGGAGCACGATCTGATTAAACCCTGCTGCAACAGCTGGATTAACATCAGATTATTTCTGTTAAACATCACGCAAGTCTAGTGTTTTATTCTTTTAGTTAAGTTCATGAGATGTTTTTCACCCTTTAGTAGAGATCACAGCTAAATCACAGATAATCACATCACAGCATAATCACAGCAAAATCACAGATAATCACATCACAGCATAATCACAGCAAAA
>CM075016.1:5780423-5822994 GCA_037576675.1 Pangasius sanitwongsei | reverse complement strand
TATATATATATATATATATATATAATTTATTTATTTTTATTTTATTTTTTTTTGAGATCATATGCTAGCCTAGAAATCATTTAGAAGGAATGTACTGTAACAACTGGTGTGAACAGATTTGCTTTTCTCCTTTAGTAACAATCTTACATGATGCTGTTTAAAAAAAATAAATAAAATAAAAATAAATTCTGCAAATTAACAAAAAAAAATGCATAAAAATGCATGGACTTTGCTGGCAGACCAGATTCTGCTGATAATAACTGTAAGATATTATAATGGAAATTATAAGAGTTATTTTCTTAGGGGTTGTTTGTTGATGGGGTTGTGATGATGCATAATATAACATGATGCATGTACAAACCAATATCACCAATATCAGTTTACAATTTTATAACATTTAATCACCTTTACCACACAGCCACACAAAAAAAAATGCCCCAACTTTCTCTGAATTCACTCAATCTTTTCACCTGGTCTGCACTTGGAAACAATGTTGCTCCATTACTATCAGTTCTGAAACATTCAAAGGCTACAATATAAGTGTTTTCATATTTATTTCATGGTATTCACTCGTACTAGTATATTGTCTCATCCCTGGTAGTGATATTTGAGTGTCTTGTCTAATGTTACCTCCATGTTATTTCCCAGTTACACATATTGGTGCCTGCTTTCTGTTTGTTTGTTATGATTTATGTCCCCTGTGTTAGGACATGCATCTGGATTGAGGTCTGATTTGCACCTCTGCTGGTATCAGTTTTATTCCATTGCATCAGCTCAGCCTCTTCCTGCATGTGTTTACATGTTGTCTTTTCAGACACGTTAGCTGTGCAGTTAAAGCCCAGTGGTCTTCCGTTTGAATGCGTCTCTCTGTGGAAGTGTCAGTAAAGGCTTAGAGGGTTCAGTGGAATGTGGAATTCAGTGCAGTGTGTTGCGTGTGTATGTGTGTGTGTGTATTATAAATGATCTGCTTTTACACAATGCAGGTTGGATTAGTGCTGCGTTCCTTCCTGGCAGTTCATTGATCATAATAAGTGCTGTTTGGGAATTTAATCCCCAGTGCCTTCTTTAGGAGACCTCATCTAGAATGTGAAAACCCCTGATTGTTCGATAATTCTCTCTGGTCGCACCGTGATGACAAAACATCTTCCAAATGCTAGATTTATGTGCAGTTCTTTTGGCCCTGTGTAATGAATGCACTTACAACTGCTCCTTTGGGCTGAACTGAATTTCAAGGTCATGTCACAGGGTAGGATGAGGTGATTTTTTATTTATTTATTTTTTCCTGCTTGTGACACTACTCTGAAATAATATGTGAATTTTTTTTTTTTTTTTTTAGCCATTGGATGTCGTTTGGTTGCTCTCTAGAGCTGATGTTTGCAGCATGTAGATGTGTTCAGTTGTCTGTAAGTAATGCTGTGGTGGCTTTTGGTACAAACATTTGGTTGTATTTATGCCAGAGTTTTCTTGTTGGACATTCTGCCTTTGTCTGAATGAGATGGTAATTCTGGCTATGATGCAATAAAAATGTCACGGGCCACAATAACTCATTTAAAATATGGTATTTTCTGGGTCAAAACGTAAATAAAGTATTTCTTATGCAGATGTCAGGGTAAAATAGGACACCAGTTCAGTAGTGATTTCCATATTCCTGTCTCCTAGTTATATTACAGTTCTACTGAAACCCAACCTGATTTATGTGGACACGGGCTCAGTGGCAGCTGTAGGTTTGTGTTACAGTATGAAAGCCCAGCAGAGCTCCTGAGAGCTTTATGGCACCATGATTGATGGATCTCATGTTCTTATTTGCTCAGTGCTGCAGCCTCAAGTCAGGCTGTGCATGGTCTCTGGGTGTTTTGGGGCAGAAGGGCATAATTAATGTGTTAATGTATGTTACTGGCTTTGCTGGAAAGCTGTATAGGTTCTGATATATATGATTCTGACTGTGGGGATTGCCTACTGCCCACAACTTTCACTCCTTCTTTCTCTTTCTTTCTCTCTCTCTCTCTCTTCTCACTCACACACACACACACTCATCCCTGACAGACAGTGGTTAAGACCTCGCTGCTCAGAATCACCTCTTTCAATCCATCTTCATTTTTCCCTCTTTTTCCTAATCTCAGACCTCGCTCTTCTCTCTTCCTTCTCTCATATCAGATGGAGGTTTACTTATGTAGTCATGAGGTTCAGCTCTTAGAGACCACAGTTAAGCCCCTTCTTATCACACCTTTAGACATTCAGTATCATGAACAAACAGGAAGCAGGTTCATTATTTGTATCTTCTTCCTGTTTGCTCATGATTCTATAATTGCATAGTAATGAAAACAAATGCGGTTTTATTAGTCTATACTGGAAATGAGTACTGCTTTTTCCACCACAGCCACTAATCACTAATATCATCAAAGCTCTTAAATGCGTCTGCTGAATCGTTTTTTTTTTCCCCATGCAGTTTTCTTTTTATTCCCCCATTGCTGCCTGCAGTATGGCACAGAGTAAAGTGGTCAGGGATGACAGAGTAGTGCCGCTATTCTGTCCAGCATCAGTGTCAGCTTTTTTCCCCCAAAGTATATGAAAGGGAGCAGGCGCCTGAACGGTATTGGGGGAGGCTGGCATTGCCTTACAAGGAGATGCTGCAGGGAGAGCAGATCGTAAATCAACCATGGCCTCGAATCCCCTCGCAGCCTGGATCTGCCAGCAATGGAAAGCAAATGGCAGTTTGGCTGTGTGGAGACAGGGAGAGAGAGGGAGAGAGAGAGAGAGGTCTCTCTTTCAGGCACTGTGCCCGTCTCTGCCACTCGGCTCTCTCTTCTGTGGGCACAGAGACAGCTGCTGGGAGCTTTTGAGCAGGTTAAGAGGTGGCTGTCATCGGGGTGAAAACAGCTGACATGTACTCATCACATAACCCGGAGCTGCGCCACATTGGCCGCTTTGATTTCAGTGTCTGGGGTTTGAAAGCGATCAGGGCCTTCCCTACATGCGATAACATGTGCTCACTTATCACTGATGGTGAGTTTGCCTTTTGGCAGTGAGTTTACACTCTGTGTTGTCCTAGTGGGTGATGGCTCTAGCTGGTAGTATGAAAAGAAAGGAAAAAAAGTTGGTCAAATAATGGAGTCTAGGCCAAATTCGGAATGTTTTCATGCGCAATCACCGTCTAATTTTTTATGCCTTGAGAAAAAAACAGAAAAAAAGAAATAGTTTGAAATAAGTAGATAGAAAGAAAAAGGAAATAATTAAGGAAATGATTTGGGGGGGAATAGTTAATAATAATAATAATTAAGGGAAAAAAGATAGAGTAGAAAGCAATGGAGAGACGTGTGAGAGATAAGGGAAGGCTTCTAACATGTACCTGCTGTGTGTTAGTTTAAAGCGGAGTTGCTGATTGGTTGGTTATAAAGGCCATTCAGACATTATCCTATGACTAGTTTCAAATGGTCAGAATCCAAACTAACAAGCATTGCAGCAATGTATTTTAATGACAATATTTCACACTTTAAACCTACATTTAAAAAATGATAAAGTTTATCAAAACCAGAAAATCGATTCCTTAATTCTCAATGATTCTCAAAGATCTTTGAAAAGCAGTTTGAACAGAATCTGTGTCAAGCGCTTCAGCTGAAAAAATTTGGGAAACCGTTATGATGAATTAGTCTGAGCAACAACAATGCAATACTCACCTTTCATTCGACCTGATTGGTGACTGGGAACTTTGCGTATTATTTGTTGGCAGTTTAGATGCCGATTAGGTTCGACGTCATGTCCCTGTAGCCTGTGTATGGAGGGTGAGCAGGCACCTGCTGAACAGAGATTCCCAAATGAAACTGCCTGCCTCTGGCTACAATTCATTCAGATTCATCTAGAGCCCATGATGTCCCATCTGAATGAAATCACTCTAACGCTGTGAGCCGAGACAGCTGGAGCGTGGTCATGCCATTTCTGGAAGGATGGAAGGAACCGTCTTCCCCCTGGTTTAGTTTACTTATTCAAAGCTCCTAGAGGGCGGGCAGTAGACAGTCTGCTGGCTGTGGTAGTGAAGCTAAACAATAGTTGTCAGGCTGTGACCTCAGGCAAACTGGCCGTCCAAGGACAGATCAGATTGTAGTTGAGGTGGAAGAAAGTGCTGCATGTTTTGCTTTTAATAAAGTGTCTGCAGGAACAATCGGATGAGCAGTTGATAATGAAAACATATTCCTCTAGGCCTGGACATGCACTGCCTTTAATGTCCAACATCTGTTCTGAGAATTACTGAACACTTTGTTTTTAAGACACTGCAGTCAGATAGTTTCAGTCAGAGATTAGAGTGGAGGGCAGGAGAAGAAGTGTAGAGGAAACTGAGTACATTCCTTTTTAAACTCCTCTAGTTTTCTGGAGTTCTATTTCACAAAACCCTGTTAAGACAGTTGCGCTCCATGTGCTTGAATGATGCTTTGAGGTTCAGCATATTTGAGTAGAAGCTGCGTGAAATCAGCTTTGCCCAGCTGCACCCCTTGTGTGTGTGTGTGTGTGTGTGTGTGAACCCATTAACCTTTTAGAGCCTCATTCCTCTGATTGCTGCCTGCCGCAGCTCTCCTACTATTTCCTGCTTAATAACTCCATAATGGCTTCCAACCCTAAATACTTGCTGCCACAAACTCATGCATATTGCATCTTTTTGGTTTCTTTTATTTTAGCTCTCAATTAGATGTTGCTTTTTTGTTCTGTGTTCTCTAAAAACCTCTGCTAAATCACATACTCTCGAAAGGATTTATGGCTAAGCCGAGGTGGGATGTACGGAAAAATAAACGCTGGGTCGGAGGAGTGGGATTACATGCAGGGTCACGGGAGGAGAATCTTTGGGAGGCTGTTAAGTTGGTGAGCGTGATTCGTTTTGTGCTCCAGAAATATGCTATATAAATTAAAAATGATTCGTTTTGATAAAGTGGAAAATGAGCCTTAAAGTAGTTGAGGGCAGCTCTGAGAAGTTGTCCATGTGACAGATTTGTAATAAATCTATTCTGTCTGCATCTCGCCTGGATACTTATTGAATCAGTGTCAAGTAGTAGAGAAGTCTAAAATGTAAAAGAACATTTGGCCTTTTTAATGAATAATTAGCTTTTTGTACTATTATTTAAAATCATTTTGGATTTATGCCTTTTCAGCCATTAACTGAAACAACTATAGGTATTGAAAAAACATTCTTTACAAGGGAAGTAGACTAAATCTCAATCCCGAATTGAGGGAAAAAAAACACATCGAAATGTTACTTTTTTTAAAGCAGAAAGGATCGCATTGAATACGGCAATACTGAACAACACTTTTGTGGGAAAGCAAAGGAAACTGTATTTTAACTAATAATAATAGTAATACTTTTTACCAGTGAAATTATTTGTAATGCCATTTTTATATGCTGTTAGTTCATCTTAAGAAGTTAAAACTGCATGACCTTTTTTCTGTTAGTTTTACTTTTTTTGTCAAATACATAGTTGTGTGATTTGATCTCCTGTAATCCCTTTGTGTGTATTGTATTGCAGTAACCTTGCAGATTACATCACATTACAGCATTTAGGAAGTTTTCTTCCACAGGGAAAAATACAAACCGTTTACTTTACACTTTCCGTAGGGGTTCTGAGTTCACAAACCCATTGTAGACATGTGCAGAAATGATTTTTTTTTCTCCTAGAAACCTTACACCTTTGTTTATTCTTAAAGCAGGTGTGTCTCTGTGGTAGAATAGACGTACAGAGAGGAGTTAAGTCGGGGTCAGTGTGTCACAGACTGCTGGCTGACTCTTCTGTGGTGAAACACAGCACAAACACAACACTGTGTACTAATGGCTAGACGCCTCGCATGTTGGTGTCAGATCTGCGGTCCGTCTCCTCTTTGCTCAGGTGGGTTAAGACGCGAGATGTTTGCTTGTCTGGTTTCACTGCTATGCAGAATCTAGCCACAGGCGATGTGAGAGAGTTGTGTATCTTCTTTCAGATTTGTTGAGAGCTACTGAGATGTTTGCAGAGTTGGATTTCATCTTCAATCCGGTTGCTTTACTGTCACTGCTGGAGATGTACCACATATCAACCACCTCTTCTAAGAAGAACAGTGAATGTGACAGAGAGGATGGAGGGGAAAGAGAAAGAGATCCAAAATCACTGGTGTAGGGAATTCTTAAACCAGTTGTTTCAGTGTGTAGATACTATGTAAAGCTGTTAGGATAAAGTGGACCCATAATTATTGTGATGAATGTTGTATAACAGCACTTCTCAAAGTAGTGCCGGCTGTAAGGAAAACGCAGGTTTATATTAATGCCCTTGCTCTAATCCATTGTTACTATAAAAAGAACAATAATTGACAGGGACATGCATGAAGGACATGCCACATAATCTAAGACTGAAAATAAAGGGATCAAGAAACATGCTGTTTAACAAAGAAAATGTTTAATCATTGATATGGTCAAGCTTGGAGATAACATTAAAGGAAGGAGTCTCCAGTGTTAGCACTTTTGTAACAGTAACTTTTCCAGCACTGGAGAGTCTTCAGGACAGGGGTCTTTGTGTCTTGTGGCTTCTCATAACATGACAAGCTGAGTTTTTTTCTTGTCTTATTAGCTTCAAGAGACAGAAAGAAGAGAGGCTGGTGAGGGAACGAATGTTTATAGCTGATGTAACATGAGCGATAGAAGAACTTGTTTCATGGATGTTCTGCAACATTAAATGTGGCTATAAACTAAAAGAAAGTATGATGTGTCATTTTTTTTATGTAACATAACTTAATGGTGACAGATTGCTGTGGTGTAAAGGGAATAAAACACCTCTCGCACATCGCTCGATCCCTCTGTTGTGCTTATCATAGCATAGGATTACATGTAAACTGTGCACAAAGTCTGAAAGCACTCTTAGATCTGAAAACATTGAGCGAAATGTGTCTTTAAAGGTTAAGATTTTGAAAGCGTGGTTTTATTGGATGTTGTTGTTGTTCCGGTACCCAACTGTTACCTTTTCTCCTTAAGCTTCATAAATTGCCAGTTGTACAGAGCGGGTGGTGGATGACCTGCTGTTTACAGACTGAGACTGCAGATGTGACTAATGCCACAGCAGCACTGTTGGCCTGCAGCATATTTAAAAGCGTTCTTCAGCAAATATGAATCTGAAATAGAAAATGGCTCAAGACTCCCATCAGCAGCACATTTGCATCAGCACTCCAGGCAAAGATTTGTGCAATTCCTGAGGTTTTCAGAGATTGGGCCTTTAATGAAAGCAGTGAAAGCCTGAAATTTTCTCCTGACATTGACCATCAGTGATTATTCTGCTCATTCGCATGTGGATCGACATAATTTACTTAAGTGTTTTTCACATTGTGGTTGACCATGCTCTCGGCCACAAGAATATGGAGGTCTTTTTTCCCCAGCTGGCAGCAAAATTATTGGCCTCCTTATAAATTTTTGTTTCAAGTGCGTCATATGATCCTCTTGGATTGGGGTACACAGTCTGATCCAGAACCACAGCCCCTGGGTGCATGCTTGAAAAACTCTCTGAACCCTCCAAAAGTAAGGTGAGCTTATCATCTCAGGACTTGTCCCTCTTTTAATCTTGCGCTGTATCTCTGTTTCACATTTCACACCAGGGCAGAACTCCGGCTGACGTTGGGGTGTTGTTAATTCCCTCCTTTCTCAGTTTCAGCTTTGAGCTTGTATCTCGTCTTTCAGTTTTCTCAGTGTGGAGTGAAAGCCCAGGGGATGGAAAGGAGGTCAGTGCTCCGAGACTGGGTGCTCGTTATGTGTACAATTAGAGTCTTGTGACTAAATTGTAGGGAAGGAGCTGGAATCTACAGAATGCACAAGCCTGCAAGTGGAAGGCGATGCGAGTCAAGCACATAATAACAGTTCACGGAAATGTTTGTAAGAAATGTCTAAACACAAAACGTGTTACCTGTAGTCAGCATTATTGTACTGATGACCACAAGTTTCTGTTTTCTTCCCAAAGTGTTGTCCCATTTCCAGGACTGTACAGCGTGACAGTTTTGCTCACATCTGCAGTATTTAGTTATTCTAAATATGACTGCACTCACATGCATGTGTCTCTTTATCATATGAGTTCCAGTTTAGCATTATAAAACACAATAAGTGCCTTAAATAATGTGTGATTGTGAGGTGATCGTGAGGTTTGGTTGTATCTCAAACTAGATTGTGAATGCGCTAGCTGACAGGAGCTAAGACAAAACAATAAAATAAAAAAAAGTTAGTGTTGCCTTGATAAGCCTGTCAGAAACACATGTAGAGATCTTGTAAGAAGTCCTGAGCTGCTGTGAATAGACGAATAAACAGACATCAGACGAGTTTCACAGACATCAAATTAAACTGTTTCATAAAAGAGGAATTGTCTTAATTGACTTAATTTAGCCCAAAAATATTACATAATAATGATATAATAATATCATTATATAATGCTTCTAAAGTCTCTTACTTTTATTTATAGGACAGCACTTTAAAATCCTTGATTCTGAAATCACAGATTAATATTAATGCGCTTGTTCTAACATATTATCGTTTCTACAGGAACAACTTACACATGGCGGCTGCACTATGAAAACAGATTTTTTTAAAAACGCATGTAATTGTTGATATTGTGACATTTTCTGTGGTTTTATTTAGCATTTGTGGAGGGAGTCTCCAGTGTCAGTGTTTTGTAACAGTCTGAGGTAAAGCTGCAACTAAGTTTTCAAATACTTGAATGTCTTCAGGACGAAGGACATTAAAATCACATGCTGCATTTTTTTTTGAGAGAGTGAGAGAGAGAGAGAGAGAGAGAGAGAGAGAGCCTGGAGAGGGAACTACTGTTTATAGCTGCTGTAACGTAAGTGAGAACAGGACCTGACTTGTGTCACAGACATTCCACAGCATTAAACATATAAACAGATAAAATGTATGGCGTATGGTATAAGAGGAATAAAACACCTCAGGACATGCTGTTATGAGAAAATAATCATCTTCAGGGCAGTAAGAGTAACTCCGCTTCATGTCAGGCTGCATCACATGACCCAATCATTGATTATTTTACTATAATAGCATACTCTGTTGAGGTTTATTCCTTAACTAATCATGCCTTGGCTGTTTTAAGGAATACTTCTATTAAATGTAAAATAACTTGTATACAACCTGTTTTAGTTTTTAAGCTGTTTAGACACTATATATTTCATTCAAACAGAATTACACACATGCACAGGCCACGCTGTCAGACAGCAGTGTTTCCTGCTGTATTTTTAACCTCGAGTCACGACATGCTGTTCCCAAGTGTCAGAAATGACAGTGTTCTGTAAAGTCCTGAGAGAAGCTGCAACAGGCCTGTTGAGGAAACACTCGAAAGACCTGACTGATTTAAAATGCTTGTCTTCTCTTATATCTATTCTGATGAACATTCTGATGAGTTGCAGTGCAAAATATTGCACTTCTAAATGATGTATAATTTCAACACTGGGTTAGAAAACTGAATTGAAAATCCTATACCGCTTAAATCACTTACATGAACTGTAAAAAAAAAATATTCAGTGCTTAAAAAAAAGTCAAATTGTAAAACTAGCAGATCCCTTTTTCAAATTTCAAAGCCATGCACTTTCCTCGCGAGCCGCGCGTAATTGCATCTGTTGAAAGCGAAGTGTAAAAATGAGCACTCCTCCATCTGAAAGGAGCGCTGGCAGTTGGCCGCGGCCTCCCGCTGAGCACTAACAGCAGGGGGTCTGTGACTGCATGGACGCCATAATTGGCGTTTTGATTAATCATTTTCAGTACAGGTTTACAACTGATCTTGTTGCCATGTAAAACGAAAGGACTTATCAGCTTAAGCCGATTGTAAGAGCACAAGAAGGCCCATCTTTTCAGCGCCGAGGGAGAAGCCTTTGGGGTGAAGTGTCCAGACAATTAGAGACGCTCTCCCCTCTCGGAGAGATTAGTAATGTGGAAAAGCGTAGCGAGTCCTCTTCTCTTCACTTATTGGGTTAAACTTTAGGCTTCATGACCATGTCCTCTGTGTGTCAGAAATAAACCTCAAACAGGGAGAGATGTGAGCTGGTGGTGGTTTATTTTTCCTCACATACAGTGTTCCGTTTGAAGGTGATCAATAACTGAGTAACTTTTAGCAGCAGGTCTTACACTATTGTAACTAACAAAGTCAAACCAATCACATTTGAAAAATGCCCAACTACACTGGCTGTTATAAGCCGTGTTGGATAAAATGTATATACTTTAACATTTATCAGGTAAACCGGAAAAATAATGTGACCACTGACCGTCGTGGTCATTTTGGTCACATGGTCATGTTAAATACATGATTTACAGGAATTTATTTATTAACTAATGATTACATACCTCACTTTTAATAATACGCTTTTAAAAACCTGACCACTTAAATACAGCTGTGCGCTCTGGATTGGTCACCATCCTAGAATCCACTTTTCCCAACATTTTATAAAACACACACACACACACACACAAACATATGTAAATGTTCATAAATGTAGTGAATAAAATTCATCCAATCCATTTTGAGAATTTAGAACTTTACACATCAATTTTTTTTTTTTTTTACAACTTAGTAAAAATGAACAAATACCATTTCTGAGGCAGTATTAAACTATTTCTGGACACTTTCTAAGATGTGTGTGTGTGTGTATTATGACCGCAAAATAAACCTTTAAAAAAGCCTAATATATATAACCATAATATAAGGTTCCAAAGAAACATCACATTTCTCTTTTACTAATTCTATATTTATTACGGAAAAACAGTGCATATAATGTTATAACACATTAACACAAAAACACACCATCCTGAAAAGAGTGTTCGTGTCCTGTGTGGGTCTGAGGGAAGCCGACTCTTGAGACAGAGCTGCACAAGGTCACTCATTAGCCCTACGGCTAACACAAACGTGTCACTCAGCACCTGTTCATTAATGGGGGAAGAGGACCTGCAGCCCCGGCAGGTTTGCACCTGTGCTCTAAAGGCCAGCTAGCTCAGTCCCTGCCCCCAGGCTGCATGGATCTGCCCTACACAGCATGCTCACCTTTCCCTATCCCTTTCTGGGCTGTGTCTTTTCTCTCTATGTGTGTGTGTATGTATGTATATGTGTGTGTGTGTGTGTATATATATATATATATATATATATATATATATATATATATATATATATATTGTGTATGTGTGATTTGTAGCTGATGATGGAGGTGCAGTTGGTTAAAAAAAAAAAAAAAGCTTGTCTGCTTAAAGTGGTGAGTTAAGAACAGATGTGCAGCTGCTTTGCCATCTCTGCTCTCACACAGATAATTAACACAAGCTGGAGCTGTGTCGTTTAAAATAAGCAAATTGGGTAAACCAGGCTGAAAACGAGTGAGGAGGTGGGGGTGGATTGAGAAAGAGAAATAGTTTGAACAGTAGGAATAGAGGCTGAGTGATGCCAGTGGTGGCTCGTATAAATGGGATAGCTCAGCTAAACCCTCCCTTTCTTTCATAGAGAAGATATATGTTTTTTTTTTTTAACCAAGCGCAATAACACAGTAAAACAGTCATAGGATAAATACACAGAATGATATGAAGCAGTGAGGCTTTCTAGCCCAGAGTGTAGATTTATGCAGCCCATCATAAACAATCGTGTCGTGAAACAACGCCTAGATTTCATTGTGCGTTGGGGTTAATTTCAGAGCCGCTTTGCTGATGCATCTGTAACACATCATCAGCAGTGATTGAGAAATGTGAAACGCAGTCATGGGTGTAACGTCAACTTGGTGCATTATTTATTCTATCGTCCCCTTTTTTTTTTATACCACAAAATGCCTTTGGAGAAGGAACTAAAAGTAGATAGACTAAGAACGCATTGTCCAACCAAAGTGCAGAAGGACAGATGACAGAACTGTAACTTTAGTGGGTTTTGGTTTGAATGAATGTGTTACAGATTTTTAGCGTTCAGAGGAAACATGGCAAGAAGCCAACAGAGCATTACAAAGTTGAGACAAACTGAAAAAGATAGATGTCGGCTCCCAAATGGCTGTCTGTGGATCACTGGGTGGGGGGTTTTATGCTCTCTCTCCCTTGTCAATCACAGTGTGAGGGATTGATAGCCAATCGCAGATGTCTGTGAGTTCATGTATGTGGAAGAGAGGTAGACAACACTTTCCTCCGAGTGTGTTACACTGCCCTGTGAAGCAGCACGAGCAGCAGTTTGAAAAGATGCAGAGGCAGCCTTCACGCACCTCGGAGGAAGCACGTGTTTGCCCCAGCCTCCCTGGTTTGGTAGATGTCGTGTAATAGTGTTGGCTAGTGGGTGGGGGGTGGCGTTTATATTATGCCGTAAATGGCTTTTATTAGATTTTTTTTTAGATATTAGATTTTAGCCTTTCCACCTAATATCACCGCCAGCCGTCACTGAGTGATAGATACTGCCTGGATGTGTAGCATAAGGATCAGCTTGGTCTGAGTCAGTCAATCAGTGCTTCCATTCAGAGAAGCAAAATGATTCTCTTCGTACTTGGTTTACCCTCGCTGTGTATTTTTCAAATGTCCAGGTCTTTGAAACCAGCGTTTTGCCATGGAAACGTACTCAGTGTTATTCTCTAGAGAATCAGTGCCGAGTTTCACAGATCAGAAAAAAAAATGTTTAATCATCTTTTGACCTGGAATGACTCACTCTGTGTTGTTCACTGAAACATCAGGAAAGGCAGAGCTGTCTTTTTAATTGTTGTCTGCAAACTAGTTGTAAACCTCTTGGTGTTCCTGATAGATAGATACCAACATCGGAATGTTTGAACAGCGATAAGTAGACCAGCTAAGTAATATAAACTTCAGGACATTTGGACTTACAGTTTCTAAATTGTCGTTTATAAGATACTGCCTAGATGGCCTTTACAGTGTATAAAGCTTTACAGTGTATAAGCACACAGAGCCACAGGGAATTTCATCATCATGCACAAACCAGTGTGTGTTGTGCTGATTATTGTATCCATGGCTAAAATGCATTTAATCAACTAATCAGGAAGCAGAATGTTAACATGTAATATCATAAATCAAATGTTAAAATGCAGGTTTGCATACCAGCATCTGGTCACCACTGTTCACATAAATGCTTTCTGATGTGTGGTGACTCCACTTAACAGCTCAGTTGCTTCATCTGTGTCCAATTTATAATTCGTGCATATGCTTGCAATCTGAATTCTGATCAGATGGCGTGTTTCTTAGCTGTCGGTGTTGTTACATGCATGAACTATTGACTAACTTCCTTAACACTAGCCAAAAAAAACCAAAAACATGATGTTTAAAGGTGCTTTAGGTAAGATTTCTCAAATTTCTTTTTTTTTTACTTTTTGAGCCGCCCACCTTTTCCCACCCATGAACACAAGGCAATGGTTCAACTAAGAATGGTCACAAGGGCAGGTGCTGTCCTTTTTTCTTCTTAGTAAGCTCTTATGAGTGCTAAGCTGTGGTATTAGCCTGTTAGCAGGGTGTGGAATGAAGCTGTATGAGGGAGTGTCTATAAAATGACTGACAGGATGGCCAAGTAAACACAAACATGCATTCCGGACAGTACAGCAGTTTTCCAAAGGGGTTTTTTCAGCCATGTAATACTTTTCTTCTGAGGTCACGGCTTAAACCATTGTTTTTTTTAAATCACTTTATACATATTTTTCCAGCTTATTTGTATTATTAGTACGAAAAAAACAGACTATTTATGTTTCAAAGCTTAGGTTGTTTTTTTTTCCCCAAGTACAGCTAATTTTGGACCGTTGAGGTTGTAGTAAATATGATTATGGAACAACTGATTTATTTTTTTTGGGTTGTGTTTCAGTAAGCTTTTAAAAAAATCATCAGTATGAAGCATCTGTTACTTGGACTTTCTGTCTGCCTTATAACACTGATCAGTTTATAATTTCCATGAAACGAAGTCGGGCAACTACCATGCAAATGTCAACCTTACCGTGGAAAAACAGTTATAAACACTGGAAAAAACACTTATTACTTTCCCTCTTAAGTCTTAATGGCTCTGATTGCTAAATGATACAATTTTCTTAAAATGCAACCAAGTATGAGCTGCACTGCCAAAGAAAACAGCGAGTTTCAGCACCCACATTGCACTAGCATCAAGAGAGGCATACTTTTTATGTAATGTCATCACTAATAAATATTTCAGCACACAGTCACGGATTGTTTAATGCCTAAACTGACCATAAATTTTGCCATGTTTAAACAGGCAATATATAATGAACGTTGATTTCTTTATATTTAATTTACATAGAAGGAGATATCCTTCGCAGGGTGGGTACAGAGACAGTCCCCAGATGGAGGACAGGGGAGAATTCACTCCAGATGGGATACCAGTCCATCTCAGAACTCCATTAGCACACATTCACACCTACGTATATATGGACTGAACATTGAGTTGCATTTTGATTGCATGTGTAATGGAGTTAGTGGTCTAAAGCTAAGGAGTGTGCGTGTTGCATGTGTATGTGTGGTAGAGAGAGAGAGAGAGAGAGAGAGGGAGGGAATTGGGGCAGAGAGTTCTAGAACGCTGTTTGTGTGTGTGTGTGTGTGTGTGTGTGTGTGTGTGTGTGTGTGTCTGCGCGCGTGCATGTGTGAGAGGAATCAATGCCTCTACCCTCTTGTGGCCTCCTTCGTTCTGCCTCCATTTTCTTCTTGCCCTTTTTTTGGTTCACAGCTGAGAGCTCAGCCAAGCTAAATATCTGGCTTGGCCTCAAAACATGGAATATTTTACTGGAGAAGAGCAAAGTGGTTTACACTCGTTTGGTTTGAAGGGTTTTCTGCCTTTTGTGGCCTAGTTGCTGTGGAACTCTTCACCACACATTGCTATTGAGCTGCAATCGCAGATTGCTTCCTGGTGGACTGTACATCACTTGGGCTGAATGATATTTATGATATGAAACACTGAAATCACAATTATTACTTAGGGAATAAGAAACAAAATAGATTTTTTTTTTTTTTTTTGCATGAACATGAACGTTATTACATTGTAGACCTGCATTATTAGTCTTTATACCTTCACATTGTTGAATCATTGTTGATGTTTTAATGGTCGCTGGTGTTAAATGTGTCTTGTAGAGTTATGCTGCACATAAACACAACTGAACTCGTAATATGTAGCCAAAAAGACAGGTTCAACTTGAATACTATTAACATCATGGTTTATTTTTAACTGCAAAAACCCAAAACAGTGATTAAAACACGGTTATGCTATTTTCACTTTATACTTATTACTCTTGCGTAGCTGCACAATAATTTCCCAACCGCATTGCTGTTTACAGTAATTATCCTGATACTGTTTTTCTGTTTAAGTCTCTTTACTCAGACGTGTTTCACTGGGAAAGCTTTGTTGTTTTATCCTGACTAACAAAGCCAGCTAACAGTAACCAGTGCCTGTCATATTAGCTTGCTAAATTTATCGACTTCTGGGAATTGGCACACGAATATACTTGAAATTTAAAACAGTAAACATTTTACACCTTATTTTGTGATAACATGAAAGGATAAGTTACAATTTAAATGGAAAACTTTACCTAGAAAAATGTTGCGCAGGGATCAGTAATAATGACCACTAACCTTAGCTTGTTAGCATTGTGCAGATAAAATCATATCAGGTCCTTCACTGTTAGCCATGTTAGCCTGTTGTTGTGGATTTGTGCAGATTTGTGGACTGTACAGATCGTGTTACATAAAATTTATTGGTTACAAAGGTTCGAGTAAACATAAACGTGACTGAATGGCAACAGTAGTTTTTTTTTTGTTTTTTTTTTAACCTTTTAATACCATAAGTAATTAGTGTATGGCTATAACTAAGACTATTCAAAGTGGTTGTTTTGTTTTTTTTTCTCCATAGTGGCACTCCACATTACCGCTTTTGATTAATGCTGCAGGGTTGACCAGTGAGACATGTGTTTTAAATTTGACACGAGGAGAATTAGCAGCATACTTCTCTCTTCGGTCTTCCAAGAAAAAGAAAAAAAAAAAGAAACCAAGCCATGTTGTTTGCTAATCAGACTAGAGGGGGTCAATACAATGAAAATCTATGAATGTCCAATGAATGTTTCTTTTCGGATGTAATGTCTCGAACTCTGTGACTAGTCTCTGGTGTGATGAGTTGCTTTCAGCGAAATAATGTGCATATATAAATGCATGTGATTTACCACAACAGAGGATCCGCTACAGAAGCCGTGTTGGTTCATGTTTAGGAAACTAGAGTTGATATGTGGGGAAAAAAAAAACATGACTTGTTTCATCAGCTCTGTTACAGTATTTTTGCAAGTACAGTTTAAATACTTTGTTGGGTCCACATCCGGGCCGCGGTCTACCAGTTGATGACCCCTGGTCTAAATGTATCCCACTGCCTGTAGGTGCCCGTTTCCTCCGGCTGTGATGTAATCAGGGAATATTTCGGCCGTGTGGTTTTGCTTTCCAGACCTACGCAGCTGGTGTTCTTTCTCTTTTCCTGCTCGGCGTTGGCTTTTTGAAGTGATCCTCAGGAGTGGTTTTGGCCTTGACTGCTGATCTGCTTGTTCTAAAACAGTTGTTGTAATTGAGATGCCATTGCCTCATAGCTCGAGGTACTAGAGGTGCCCATGGGAAATTAAAATCAGAGGTGGTAGTCTGAGGCAATCTTGTGTCTCAATCGTTGTGTAATCTTTGTTCTCTTCCATAAAGAGGCTTAGAAAAAAAAAAAAAAAAGTTTTCTGAAGCTACTTTGAACTTTGATCTTTTAAATTGACAGTCATTACACAATCAAGCATATTAAACTTTCAAATGAACATCCTTTTGCATTCATTATTATGATTCTTGGATAAATTGTGGCTCTGTTGTGACTCTGTTTGATGGCTTGTTCTTTTTGCTCCTTTATGTGCGCTGGAGCTGTGTTTCTTCTGAAGGTTATTCAGGGTTCTAGGCTCTCCGCCTCTCTGGGTTTCCTCTGGTGGGACGGTGGGTGAAACATGCAGCTCATGGTTAGTGAGCCTCCTTCAGTCCGAACATTGGATTTGGGTTTGAGGTTTATATTTAGTGGTGGAGTTTAGGTTTTTGGGCACAAGGCGTTGTGGTTTGAGTTGGCATTGTGTGAACACAGGGAGATGGAGGATGAAGACAGACGCAGAGAGGTACAGAAGATGTCATTCTCCAGCATTTTTTTTTTCTTCAGTGTTTCTGGCAAGACAGCTTAGTTGTTGTTTTGGGGTTTTTTTTCTTTCTTTTTCTGTGGTGATGAAAAAGACAGTTGGTTTTCGATTTTTCTCAAGCACGAACAGCTTTCTGAAGGCCTCGGCAGTTTGAAACATAAATACCATTAAAGTTTAACTGTCTGCAGGGGAAAGTCAGAGGGGGTGAGAACAGCCGCTTAAGTGTGAAGAGGACCAAGATTTATTGCGAGGGTGAGACGGGGGGTGAAAGAAAAGACACGGTTTTGTCTCTTGTCTCCATTCTCGTTTGACTGCTTCTCTCAAGCCCTTCATCAGAGACACAAAGGAGGGAAGGGAAAAGCTGCCTCACACTTCCTCTAACCACATGCTCTTTTTTTCCTTCCCCTCTGTCTCCTTCTTCATTCTTTCTCTTTTACATTATACTTGTGTTTTTCTAACTGTTATATCATGACCTCTAATTTTATACATTTGGTTGTAATTTTCTGCAATTGCTTTATTCATAAAGCATTAATTTTAGATGTGAAATTCCATCCTGTGCAGTTGCTACTCCCTGATTATATTACTGGATCTGCCATACTGGTGTTTTTCTTTTTTTTTTGTCTCCACCCTCAAGAAAATTACCTTCTGTTTATATCACAGAAAATTCCTTTGTAGCATATCCAATGATTTAATTTAATACAATACACTACACAAGCAGTGTTTCGAATCAGCATTTTTCTTCAGTTAAGTGTGATTCATTTGATCTTTAGTGTAGTGCTGGGCAATATTACATTATAATATGTTAAAGTATGTCACAATACACTTTTCTGGTATATTCCACAGTATTTTAATAACAATTGCAAATGATTGTTCAGAATTTATTTGACCTCCTTTTCACTGTTAAATCATTTTTGTTGACATTTAAAGTATTATTGAACACTGCATTGTATAAAAGTTTTCAATTATCGTGATGATATTTTTGTTTGACATAGTATTTTGAACAATGTGAACAATTCAATATTACTTTATTTGTTTTAAGATGCATTGCAGCAAGTTTTATTTGATGCTAAGAGAAAACAATGGGTCAAATCGTTTCCTCTTCACTGCTCTCCCACTAGAAGGAAAAAGAAAATAGTTAACCAAAAAAAGAGAAATTCCACAAGCTGATTCAACAAAATATTATAACAAGCTACAGGTATGCAGCCTCACCCATTTACCTCAAATAAATGTATGATTTAATATCACCACATGTCATGCATGCGATTCAAGTTTGTATGAAAAGAATCCTGCTGGAAAAAAATGGCTGGTCAGGAGCCAAAAGTTTTTGTCACAGAAAATATGAGCAAATATTTCAAATATCCGATTCATCTCTAAATGGCAAAACTGATTAGCACTATTTCCATGCATCACTACTGTGATTTATATGAGCAATGTGGGTTTGTTGTTGGTTAACGTTTCTGCAGCTTAACTTTTTTTAAGTGTAACTGGATTCATCTCTGTCTTTCTCCTGAACCAGAGCAGAATGTCAGCTTGTTTTCCAAAAAACCCTCCTTGGGTGGTTAATTGAGTGAGCATAAAGCCAAAAACTCTTAACCCTATTCACAAGCTGTTGGTTCCTATGTTGAAAAAAGGATCTCCCAGACCCTCTGGACTCTTTCTCACACCAAGCAGCGGGACTCTTCTCTCAGAGTTGTCCTGGGGGTGGCTTCCCTGCTGTTCTGTGGAGTTGATGGTCCTTGAGCAGCGCTATTCCACACACACTTTCTCAGGATCTAACAATAGCCTCCTCAATCCTGGCTCCAAATAATCCCCTCATACTCGCTTTACTCTGAGTGAGTGTGTGCGCTCAGGCCTGTGTTTGCTCACTGCAAGAGGCTGCGTCGGCTTCAGACTCTGTGTTGTGTTCCAGGATATAAACAGGAGTTCTTTCAACATAGTATACCATTATTTTAACTTAATATCTCATTATTAAGACTAAATAACCTTTTTCAACATCTCATTATGTCTGCTTAGACTGTGCAGTGTTCAGTATTATCAATTGCCAACTGATACCAATATTTATTGCTTGAATGGAAGTCAAATGCTCAAAATGGCCGCTATTGCCTTTATGGGATTCCATCAGTTTAAGTGTTAGGAGTTGAAACCTTGGCAAAACCTAAGTTAATTTAATGAGTTATCAATCATAAGATGCGTCTGTGTCAACTGAATTCCATTAAAACATCTGGCATTAATATTCAGTTAATTAGTCTTATTGATAGAGTAGACTGAGGGATGTTAATTTTTTCCTTAACACTTTTGTTGTCACTACTTGCTGTGAGTGTGTGTGTGAGTGTGTGTGTGTGTGTGTGTTTGTTCCGTTGCTCCTGTCTACCAGGGCATGCTGTGCCTGATGTAAGTTGCATGTCATGCTGCTGATGATAAGATTCCTGAAAGGCTCTGATCACAATCAGGACAGAGGGAGTTTTTCAGGGAGAGAAAAAAAGACAGTTAAGATTAACACCATGTTAGGTAAAGTTTGAGTTTTTCTGCTCTCAGTACCTTGACTGTTTCTTTCCCTCTTTTGCTTAGGACCCACTTCTCTCCAGTTTTCACCCTGAATAGACTATGAACTTGCACAGCATCAGTCAGATACAAAACTGCTTCAGTCAGCGGCAGAGAACTGATACTGTGTTAATCGTCTCTTTAAACATAATCATCAAATAGTTCACATAAGTAGTGATTTTAGTTGATGATTATACATTATTGAAGGTATAACAGTATTTGAATTTATTTTACTTTCCAAAGCAACTTGCATGAAGAATGCATGGCTTAAGGATTCCAACATTGCAAGTATTCTTCTTGTAACTCCTATCTGTCTTTTTTTTTTTTCTTCTTTTCTTCCCAAACACTGGTTTCGTATGATTGTGTCTTGCTCTCTGTGCGCTGTATGCCTGGTCCCTCAGTTCCGCTTGTTAAAGTGACTTGTTCAATTAAACTCACTACAAGAGTTTTAAAATCTTCCATCCGTATAAAATTAATGAGTCTTTAGTGCTTTACTTTATTTACTTTACTGTAAGCTCTCGCTTGCTTGCCCACACACATCATTCTGTCACGGTTAACTTTCCAAAATTTCTACCGTAAAAAATTTATAGATACAAGATCATGACTTTTTTAGTCATTTAAAATGAGTTGGTGCTAAAAACAAATAGTCCTGTTAAATGTGAAATGATGTTTTAAAGTTTTCAATGGCCAATGAATCCGAATATGCAGTTGTTAGTATTAAGTGTGTGTTGGAAATTCTTTCATATGTTTGCAGTGAGCAGATTATCAGTTGTAACAGAAAAATGCCACTGATAATGCTACTGCAAGTCCTTTATGTGAATCAGTACTAATATACCTAAAATAAGGAATACGGCCAAGCCATCATAAAAATCATGATTAATTTGTGAGTTTCAATACATTGATGGATATTTTCATTTCTTTACAGTCCTTAAAAACTGATTATTGATCAGCACATTAACTGTTAGATTAATCTATAGAGACGGACCTATTTAGACTGCAGTAACCTGTGTTCTTTGACTCATTAATTTGATATTTTGGCTTGATCAGTCAGAAAGAACGGTAACTGCTGGCAATTTCCGACAAAAGCCCTAATTTATAAAGTAGTCTAAGTTTTAAAACTTGGTGTAAATTTCCGCATTTATACAGCTGTCTGTATACCTACATGCTGCATCCTTTTTTAATGTGTACACTGATGTGAACACAGCTTTTTGTTCCTTCCTGCTCTCATAAACAAGTAAATAGGACCAGGATTGTGCATTTGTTTGTGAGAAAACCAATGAGAAAGTGGAAAAAGAGGTTGTTTGGAATCTAAATATTCGAATACACTGCTGTTAGATAACATACAAGTCTTATAATTATGTTAGCCAGTGCCAGCTATGTATCATGGATCACTTACACATTAAATAAGGGAAGCTTTCTGTTTTAAGGGAAGCTAATTCATTCTCTAATGATACCTGCATTACATCCTGGGATCCATCCATCCATCCATCCATCCACCATCCATCCATCACACTGTAGATGGAATGACCATCCATTCCAGGGCATCATAAACTCCTTCACACCTAGAGGTAGTTTATGGTATCCAATCACCTACTGAGCAAACCAGGACACTCGGCACTGTGATGCACCAGCTGCTGCTCCACCATGCCACCTAGCTGAC
The DNA here is from genome assembly GCA_037576675.1 of Pangasius sanitwongsei. NCBI lineage: Eukaryota > Metazoa > Chordata > Actinopteri > Siluriformes > Pangasiidae > Pangasius > Pangasius sanitwongsei. Next base: position 5,801,666 of record CM075016.1, on the reverse strand, counting down.
AATTTTAAAACTGTTGATAATCCAGTCATCATCCTGATCCCACTGGGGTGTGTGTGTGTGTGTGTGTGAGAGAGAGAGATATAGTGAACATGATTTTGGAGGCTGATTTTGTGTGTTTGTCCATCAGTCCCCAGGGAGTGATGGAGTAGTGGAGTAAGGAGGGAACAAAAGTTGATGTGGGAGTGATGAGGAATGAGAGAATGGATGGAGCGTAGCTGGCAGGTAGACGCTGCTGAAAGCCTGGAACAATTCCCTGAGCACTGTAAATTGTCGTGTGTGCATGTGCGTGTGTAGCCATCAGAATCTATCCCCACTGAGCTGCAGTTATATCGTGGGTTCATTCTGTTAGTCTTCATAAGGGGAAAAATACACAAAATACAACACTGATTTTAAAATATAAAGAATAAGAAGAAAATACAGAGAGTTTAAGGTGTAGACGTGGCAGGATTTAGCTGCAGAAATACAACCCCCACCCCAAATAATGGAAAAAAAGTGTGTGCTTGTAGAGGACTCGTCTTGAACAAACCCACGTGGAACAAAATTTCCATATGCTCCTTCCCGTGTAATTTGTTGCCTGCAGTGAGAGGCTGCCAGTTGAATTGTGTGCTATTGATTGTCAGTAAATTGCTGTCGGGATTTGGCTAATGGGTCTCTCTGAATGACTGGAAGCACCGGAGCCAGCTGGCCCATGCTGTTTAGCCGTGCATGATGTGATGCTAGTCTGCTGCTCCCTGTTTGACATTAGTCTGATGAAGCAGCCTATTGAGGAGCTTGGGCTTTGTTCTGGAGCTCTTGTCTATTCTCTTACCAAATACCACACACACACGCATACACACGTACACATATACGCACACACATTTTTCCCCAAACCACTATCCGTGTTCAAATGGACCATGAACCATGTCTTATACAGCTAACGCTCTATAAGCTTCACAAGCCTGAGATTTTTTTTGTTAGATTTATTTCAGTACTGAAGACTACTGATAAAGGTAGCACTGCAAATGAAGACTTGATGAACTTTTATAAAAATGAATTAAAGCACAGTCTACTATGCTTCAACTCTCAAATGTCGGTTATTACAGTGAATATGATTTCTACTTTCTTCTGCTGGTATAAATCAATTTAAATGCCTTGTGACCCAGATGACCCCACTAGTGAAATAAGGCAGTATCCGTCTGGAAGGATGTAGTGTCTTGTAGCAACGAGCGTAGAGTTCATCTAGGTCCACTGAAATGCTTAAATGCTGCTAAAACAGTTGGCTATTACCTATTTACAAAAGGATACAAGTTCATAGTTCTTGTAGCTTTTGCATTTTGGCGCCTGCAGAGTGTGCAGTATTTGCGTGTAAACGTTAGACCTGGAGGAACATTAGTAAATCAGCAGAGCAGATCCGCAGGCAGGAAGTCGTGCCTTATTTATAACCCACTTGAAGACACCTGCAGTCTGTGCCTGTTCTGTGAAAGTGGGGTGTGTGTGTGTGTGCGCGTGTGTGTGTCACTCTCGCAGTTAGATAATGACTTAAAATTACATTTAACTTACAGTTGCCTCACTGTGTCAGCCAGATGTGCAGGGCTTCACCTCATGAAACACTAATCACAGTTATTTTAAATCGTTTTATTGCACATTATCATTTTAAGTCAAAAGAAATCAATTTTTTTTTTCTTGTGCATTGTACATTATAAGCCTGTATTCCTCCAAATGTATAAATATTTTAATTAGAACAGTACTGGTCCAGTAATTAAATAATATTAAAAACTGCCAGAAAATTTTGCCGGTTGTTAATTAATTTTCCATTTTAAGATTAAATGCAACAACAGATTATATTATATTGCAAATGAGAAATAGTGGTTAAAAGAGGCTTTGCTGTTCTACACAGGTCACTGGCAGTTTTTAACACTGTGAGTAGTTTCATCAGTGCTGCCACATTAAGCAGGATGACTAAACCATCCTCTTTATATATGATGTGGTTGCTCCACCTAGTCTTATATAAGGTGTAATTGCTCCAGGTCGTCTTATACGGTGTTGTTAATCCAGGTCATCTTATGTATGGTGTAATTGCTCCAGGTAGTCTTATATGTGGTTGTGTTGCTCCAGGTGGTCTGATGGTATTTGTCTGTATGTTACATAACCCTATATTTAAGCAAGCGAGACACATTTTTAACAAAATGCTACCATTGTGTTAGTTTATTTGTTTCAGAATGTGTAGCTCTGGTGATTTTGGTTTCACTGATTTAGATTCTAGCAAAGTTCTCTGTCGTTGAGGCCATGGACTGGTAGAAAGATTCCTTTCCTGCATTGTGAAAACTCTTTCACGCTTTCAAATAAACTGCTTAGTAAAAATCATTCTACTGTCACTCAGATCATGCCTTGGGTGGTGTGTAGGTCAGACGTGGAAGTTTAAATATAGCTACATACCAAATGAAAATATTGTTATGCAAAAATCAGGAAGAAGTAAGTCTTTTATTTATTTATTTTTTTCTGGTTGTTGAGTCTGTTTGTCTGATGGGCAACTACAGATTAAAAAAATAATAGCCTGGACACAAAATCTGCTTGCTCCATGAGCCCTGGGTTAGAGATTTGTCCACGTCTCTAGGAATTATATAGCATACCTTATAGCATTGGTACTAAAAACACACTGTGTTTTGCTTCCTCAAAAGCACTGAACTGCTTTAAACCCACATTCAGGTGAGAATTACTCTGCCATGTCCCACCACTGTCCTTGCCCATGCCTACATGTCCACCAGCTCCAGGGAACAATAACCGTAAAACCACATGTGTACAAATGATGGTTTGGATTGTGTGGAGCTGTGCATGTGTATTGTAGGAAACGGCACATCCCAAGGCTGCTCGAGTGCATTAGTGTGAGTGGCAGTTAAAAGCACATAGGAAGCACTCAATTCACTCAATCCTGTTAAGGTAGAACAGCGTTTAATTAGATCTGGCCTGTGCAGACGGCTGCTGGAACTGCAGCGGCTGCATACTGTATTCCACTGGTGTGTATGCACGAGTGCTGGTGTGTATGCACAAGAGGGTTGATGGAAGACGCTGTTCTGTGGGTGGGTCGGGTCCGAGATGTATAAACAGATAAATGACTTCAGCAAGCAGGCTTTTTTTGTTGTTGTTGTTGGAAGCATCACTGACTGTTAGAGCAATACGGAAAAATAATCTGAATCACTTGTATTCAGAATATCAGATAATCTGATAATCTTATACATAACTATTTCCTTTAATTGACAAACAAAAAATGCTTTTTTAATTTGCATTTTAATTGCATTTCAATTTTTGTTATGTAAAATATTTACTATTACTAACCATTCAAATATTTATTTGCTCATTCTTTTTAAATAAAATAACACAATTTTAAATTAAACACAATTAAAATGAGATGCATTTATTCAGACCCCTATCCTGCCTTTGACAGAAAAAGAAGGAAATGTCTTTTCATTAGGCTTATGTTTGTGTAACATACCTATTTTTTTTACTTTTGAATATATTACATACTTTTAAATACTATTCAAACAGTGCCATTCTTTCTGATGGCCCTAATGGAAATATATTTAAGCCCATTGTTTTTCATTGTGGATTACGATGACAGTACACTTTAAAAGTAGCGAGTGTTTATACTAGAAAAAAAAAAAATAAATAGGAGTAAATAATAAACAAATTAATATTAAATGTAAAACATTTTTTTTTATTTAACTGTTGGTTTAAATAATTTAAAAAAAATTAAATTAAAAAAAAAAAAAACTAGCACTGAAAAGGGAAAAAAATAAATTTGTGCAGTTTTAAAGATGATGATCAGCTGCTTCAGTTTGTAATTATTAAAAAAAAAAAAAAAAAAGATTTATAAAAAATGATACCCACAATATTGCATGTTATGGCATAATCTTGATATTATTTTGTCGTATTGCCCAGTCCTACTATAAATATTTCCACCCTGTGTAACCCCTCAGACTTTCAGTTTTCTGTCATGTGATCTTTGTAACAGAACTGATGTATGATTGATTTGACTGTATACTATATTTTAGAGCAATTTGCATCACGTGTCTTGCAATCCGGTTCCCCACATGAAGCGACCTGACCAATATGAAAAATCGAACCGCATTATGTGCTGTGGTTGAGCGACTTTTCTGTACAGCGAGGATGGCTATTGTGTTCCACTCGAGCTAGGCAGACCTGCCTCACCCTCCGCACTCGCTCTCTCTCTCTCTCTCTCCCCTCTTTTTGTTTCTTTGTCTCGATGCATGGGTGCCCAGAAGACTAAAGGCTGTAACCTCGAGGCTAACAGCCCACACATATGAATGGGAACTTGGCTGAAGGCACAGGAGAGTGTTAGCACTAATCTGTGGATAACGACTGTGGTCCTGTCTGCAGTTGTGCATCAGCTGCATGTCTCCATATGTATTTTTAGCTTACTGCATCATCATACTGCTTCTGAGACTCTGTCTTTTATCCCATGTTATAGGAGTTTTAGCCAAAGCACAGTTATTTCCTCATTTGGCACTACTGATTTCATGGATTTGCCATTATGGATGACTCACTGGACTTGATTTGAAAAGCTTGGTCCAATGCTGTCTGGTTTGCTTGAGAATATGAAATGTTTAGTTTTTGCAGTCTGAGACGACTATGTTGTGAAGTTTAAATACACAAGCAGATGCTACTGTTTTTTTACTGCATATTGTAAGCGATAAAGCCGTGGCTCACCATGTCTCTCTTTTACACCCACGTTTTTGTTAAGCTTTTATTACCAGCCATGTGCTACTTCACCATCCCTTCATTCTCTGTGGCAGTATGTGGCCGGAGCCACTTCACCCCGAGAGGCCAGATAGTGGCTTTTTTTGTGTCTCGGCCTCTCCACGCTGCTTATTTAGCAGTTGTGTAAACCCACGGTGCATTCCAGGCTCGCCTCATTCCCTGCATGCTGCTTTTGTCTCTGAACTGCGAAACTTTTTAGGCCTCCATTTTGCCTGTATTATTGACTGCCTGCCCCAGCTCAATGGCTCGCTGTGTTCTTTCACTCAGCAGGGACGGTCCTGCTTCTATAAATTTAAATTCAATATAAATGTAGGTGGTGAGAGGCGCTGGCAACGTGACGCCTCATTGCAGTTTTATGAGCACCACTCTGTGGTCACTGTGTGATGTGACATACATTTTCAATTCAGAAAGCCATGCTGCCTCTTTTTCTCCAGTTCTCTCTCTTTTTTTTCTTTTGCTCTCTCCAAGGATTTCTTTATCTCCAGCAGTGGAAAACATTAGTCGTGGTTTCCTGACAGGAGTTTAGGTCCACTGGCTCCATCAGCCACTCTAGCACTTCTCTGTCACACACTCTCCCAGCTCCCGAGTCTTATGTAAACTCAGCTTGAGATAATTCATGCTTTATGGTTTAATTGCTTTTTACACAGTGAGATATACATAATAAAAGCGAGCCCTATGTTCGAGATAGGGAAACACTGGAGTGGGTTTGGTCAATCAGAAACCACAGTACCATTAATGTGCCGGTTTTTCTGACAGCTTACGAAGGACATTTCTGCAAATCCTCCTCTCCGGATGGTTCCCAGGTCCACAGAAGTGTGGAGACTGGCATATAGGGCTGGACAGTGATATTAATATTGCCATAAGTTACACACTGATGCATTTCTCGGAGAGTATCGCAGGTATCATCAGTACATCTGTGCAGCTGATTGACTCAGTTGTTATTCCCAGTAACAAGTAACTGATTGGATGTTAATTTGTTTTGCTTTCGTTTTTATTCCTTTGCGTGTTCATTTATTTTTGTAGCAATGAAATAAAAATGATCATTGAACTTGTATGTTTGTTTTTCAGTTGCCCCACTTAGCAAGCCTAAAATACTAAATGCATTGTGATATATTGTGTATTGTGAAAAAGTTTTCAACATGTTACGATGATATTTTTGTCACTCTTGAGGTGAGCAAATCATAAAATCATAATTCATTGTAAGCTCCAGTGTGCTGCTCAGTCCCAAACTGAAAAAGTGTGGTCAGTCAGATTGAAGGGAACATGTTACATATAGTTTACATCAAAAAAATTTAGTTTCTCATCAAAACTTTGGTTGCTTATAGTAAGTGTAATTTAAACAAGTTTTTATGTGGTTGTAGAGGGAATGTATTCAATTCATGTAGTATTAATGTGATCCAGTTACGTTATGAAATCTCGAGAGCATGTTGTCGCTGATGCGAAGAAATGACTTTAGTATTTCTTTAATGACTTTAGTATTTTTAGTATGCAGTCTCACAGCGCCAGCAGCCTGGGTTCAAGCCTCTGCTTCGATTTAATTCAGGGCTCTGAATATACATGATCAAATCATGTTGGATGTATGAAAACAAATGTGTTAATGTAACTCAGTGGAACAGATGTACACATTTGAATTAAGTAAATTCAATGGGCTTTTTTTTTTTTTCAGTGCATGTTTGGGTTGTCTGGAAACAAATTACTAGGCTAAAATTGGTAGCTATGGTAACTTGATAAAATAATAAAATATGGCAGGCCAACAAACACGTTTATGTTAATTATCCTCTTTTAACAAAGTTTCTAACATAGTGTTAACATCTGTTTTCTCTCATGTTTAACCACAAGGTGTTGTGCTAGCAGGAGAGTTATATTCAGTTCAATTCAATTTTATTTGTATAGCGCTTTTAACAACGGACATTGTCACAAAGCAGCTTTACAGAAATAAATAGATTGAACTAAAATTAAACCAAAATAAATTGTGAATGTGTGAATTTATATGACGGTTTTGCGCTGCACTGTACTTTATTTTTTTCACGGTTTCCACAAAACTGCGTGTTCCAGATTCTGAAAAGGCCATCTGTCATCTGTGCACACTAATTAATCTGACTAGTACAAATCATTCTACCGTCAGCAAGATCGCATCTCGGTGTAATGCAGCACTGTGAGGTGCATTAAATTTAAATATTGCTGCAGTCCAAAGGAAAACTTTTGTTTGCATGTCAATAGTTTTTGTTTTTTTCCCTTTTCTGGTTGTTAAGCCTACTTGTCAGTAGAATTTAAAAAGCTACAAATAAAATGAATGATAAGAATAAACTACAAATAAACTACACATAAAAACTATTAACCCAGATACAAAATCCGCTTGTCTCTGGCAACTGACCGTTCCACCTCTGTCACCCAGAACATAGCAGGTTTGTGCTGGGTTTTTAGCTGCATTTTGCTCTCGCTTATGACACTTAAAGCTCCTGCATGTAATACACTTTAGAGGAACAGTGAACACTCTGTAGCCTGCTTCACATCTCTGGCACTTTATGGTCCCAGCTCTGGCCATAACACTTTTCTCCATTCCCATGCTGCGGTGTTTCAGAGGCTTTCTATTTACAGTTTTAGGACCTACTTGACAGCTGGTGGCTTTGAAAGCACCTTTCATCATCAGACACTGTATCTGTAAGAGCCACTTACACATCACACAGCCCATGTTCTCACTCGCTTACAGTCTACAGCACATCAGCAAGCTGTCACTTTTAACGGGTAGTATCATGAAAGTCATGAAAATGATGTCTTTTTGTTTTTGTAGTCTCCCCTCCTTTTTGGTTTGAGTTTTTTTTTTTTTTTAAGGGACACTGTAACATAACTTGTCTTTGCTAGCTTTCGTTTATTTTTAGTCATGGACAGTGTATTATTGTAAGTGCAGCTGAAGGGTCCTGGTTCGATCCTGAGCTCAGGTTACTGTCTATGTGGAGTCTCTGCGCATGCTCACATGAGTTTCTTCCGGGTTCTCTGGTTTCCTCCCACACTGGGAGGTGGATTGGCCACTGTAAATTGCTTCTTATTATGAGTGTGTGAACGAGTGAGTGTGAGATGGCGTGTGACGGACTGGCGTTCCATCCTGGTTGTATTCCTGCCTCACCTCCTGTGTTCCTGAGATAGGCTTCAGATCCACTGGTTGACCAGGATAAAGCTGTGACTGAAAGCAAGCAAGTGGTAAAGATATTGTGTAATGCTCTGCGTTAAGGCTCCTTTCATTAACATTATTTACCGCATTAGTTAACAGCAAGAAACAATACACTTACGCATTGATAAACTAAGTAATGTTAACAAAGTAACTTAAACAAATTAGTTAACTTACTTTTGATGGGTTAAGTAATGTCAGCCAAGGGAACGTTAAGTAAAGCATGACTGGATATTATATAATAGACTGTTGATGTTGTTTATGTCTAAAGACATTGGGAATGAAAGAGGTTTGCATAACCTCTGACTAAACAAGCTTTGAGGTCTGGCATGAGTTCACCTCCAACATGATGATCAGCTTTCAGATCAGCTTTATTGAAGCTCGTTACTAACGTGAAAGCTAAACCTTTCTGCCAGTGTATTTGCTATCAGCAGGGGTGTGTGTGTGTGTGTGATGGTGGATATACTGGCATCAACTTTAAACATTAAAATTAAAATGTTACATTAACATTAAAAATAGTCATAAAGTGAAAGAGGGATGTGTTATGTGTTTGGTATGACAGTTTTTCCTTGCTGAAAAACATGAACTTTTGGGTCCTGATTCCTCAGAGTTCTGTGCTGACCTGAATAAAGGGTTTAAAATAGTAGTGTGTATTTGTGATTCTCTGCACTACAGGATCAGAGGCCTTTGAAGGCTGTAGTTGTGCTTGTGCTTATTTTAGCCCAGCTCCTTTTTGGTTTTTAATGACGACTTGTGGGTCTCTGGGGTTCTCGGGTTTGGTGAGAGGTGAGCAAAGTGGATGTTTCAAGGCCAGGCTGTGCTTCTGTATAAAAGCCATGACCCTTGACCTCTCCATTGCAACAACAGTAACAGGGAGGTGACCCTGAAAATGCCCCACAGCTGTCCTTACACACACACGCACGCACACACACACCTACCCTCCCGCCACTCCCTACTCACCAAACATAGCAACTGACACTCATAAATCTCCGGTGTGTAGCAGGCGGAATTCTGCCACACACATTTCTACAGTAGCGCTACAGTCGCTGCAGAGGAGCTCAGGAAACACACTCAGGAGATCAGGGTCAGGAGGCCAGATCATTGAAACTGTGCCACTGTGCCAGTGCCTGCTTTATCAGTGTGTTGTATAGACAACCAAGGCATTAGTGGGAGAAAAGAAGGCCTTTGTGGGTCTGTGTATGTTCTTGTACTCCATTCTGATCACATGTACATAATATTAAAGGTGTAAGTTCTAATATGAAGACATTTTACGAGTACTGGCAGCTTTACATAAGCTAAGGGGGCCAGAAAAGTTTTTAGCGGTTACAGTGTTGGGTGCAGGCATGGTAGCCTTGGACAGTAATGCACTGAACTTATGTAAAACCCCAACCTTAATGCAGAACTGTCTTTGTTTGTTTGTTTGTGTGTGTGTGTGTGTGTGTGTGTGTGAGAGAGAGAGAGAGAGAGCAAGAGAGAGAGAGGTAAGGGTGGAGGACTCTAGGACTGGCAGTAGTGGTCCACAGCAGCCAAAAACAGATGTGTGTTTTAATGAGAGAAAGCGGAGAAGAGGAAACGGCCTAATGGACCTGGATAGAGTGTCATAATGAAATCGTACAGTATGTCCCCGCATGACTTCAGTGCCACACAGTCCAATAAATAAACCAACTGGGCTATTAATATAGAAGACTTGTCCTCATCACCTACAACTGAGTCACTGTGTATGATCTGTATATGGACTGTAATAGCAAAATGGGAACCGGCTGTGTGTGTGTGTCCCAGGCCTTCATGATTTGTGTGTGTGTGTGTGTGTGTGTGTGTGTGTGTGTGTGTGTGTGTGTGTATGTATGTGTCTGCTACCATTGGTCTCAGCTGTCCACTGAGATTTATGACGGTGGTCATTGTGTGGTTCCTGGGGACTCCGAGAGGACCTGTATGTCAGATGTTTGGCCTTTGGGAGTTGGAAAAGAAAACTTCAAATGACTGAATGATGGCTAGTTGACTTTAACTGTAACCTCATATATTATATGCAGCTGACTATCCCCATTTCCTTATTCTTTATTTAATTATACACATCAGACAATCCCATTTTGCAACTTTTCCAACCATCCAGAGGCTGGAGAAAGAGAAAGAGAGAGAGAATTTTGGAGAAAGAGAATGAAGCCGAGGTTGCTCTCTGAAATGGAAACGTGTGTCCCACCCCTGCAGCGATTGACCAGTATGATGGGGTGGGAAACTGGTGCAAGTTTCAACACTGCTGCTGTGATGAGATGAATGCGCTTGAGCAGAGCTTGTCTGAAGCGCAGTGTTGGACTGTAGTTGAGGTATTACTTTCCGCTCTTTCCCAGGAGCAAGGTGATGGCATGATCATGGCAGGAATACACCCTGCGATGGACTGGTGCCACATCCACATGCTCATTTACACCCAGGGGCAGTTTAAAGTAGCCAATCCACTTATCTGCACACAGACAGTAACCCGAGCTCAGCATCGAATCAGCAAAGCTGTGAGGCACCACCACTACCTGCTGCTCTATTTCAAATTTGGTCAGTCTGAAATCAGCAGCATCCTGATTTTTGACATGTGCTGCCATTTTGTTTAAATAGACAACAAAAAAAAAACCTGCACTTTCATCTATCATTACATGCTAATTTTACTACCACACCCACGTGTTTGATGAACAGCCTGCAAATAGCTAAGATCCTTCTGTTCTGGAAAACCCTGGCAGTATCACAGTACTCTAATCAATGCCTCTTTGATTCCTCCATCCTTCCGTTTGTGATTCAGAAATCAATTGAAGCCCACCATCTTTAATCCAGCTAGGTTTAACAGTCAATAAAAATGCCCAATTTCAAACAGATATGTGGTGTTTTTATATCACTTTTTCCAGCACCAAGCATCAGCATTTTTTCACATTAAGCACCAAGATTAGATTTAGAGTACATCTCGACACTAAATAATTCATAAATTATTTAGCAATAGAAACGCATGATTTTTTATGGTGCAGATGCCATCACAGACGTTTAAGGGCTGTGGATGTGTTTTAAATGTGCTCAGAGGAATCGAGTAGCAAGATGACTTCTAGATAGAGTGCACACTAGCTTCCTAGACTGAAATCTATTTTTTAGCATGTAGCATGTGATGTAAGGCAGAGGTAGAAATGATCCACATCCTCCCAACCAAACAAACTGCAGTAAATGATACTAAAATAAGAACTACAAATAGAGGTGTTAATGTTAAATTCATAGATAAATAATGTTAAAGATATTTAAGAAACATGGGGAAAATCTGGTCTGACATTAAAGAAATGACCATAAGAGAAATTAAGTGATGAGTAGAATCTTGTCTAGGCTAAATCATCAATGTTTGTACACATTCAATAGTAATTCAATATTCAGTAATTTTTTTTTGTTCATTACGTGTGGATATGCAGGTATGGGTATGCCCAGTGGCAATACATCAATTAATCAACAAGTCATTTGGCAAGTATGTTTGCCCTCAATTCTTCTTTTGAGTTTCCATTTCGAGGAGAAAAGGGCATTCAGGACTGTTTGGAAGCACTTCTGACAATCTCTAAAGTCATATTTCTTGCTCGTACTCTCTCTTTCCCCGGTCCGTGGTGTATATGAGGGTGTTCAGCTGGTCAGGAGGTCAGAGAACACAGGAACCCTTTCTTGGCTTATAGACTTCTATCTATAATCCGCCTCACTATATCCAGTGGCATATGCCAGCATTGAGATTCCATTCGACACTCAGTTCTTGCAGTTCCCAGCGTCTTTCTGACCATCTCTGTTCTTAGAGCTGTGATAATGTTGGAAGCATATGTGTATGTAGGGCCTCTGCCAACTAGTCATTCCATGCAGTATTGCGATGCCTCATTTTCTGGAGGAGGGAGCGTGTTTTGAATTGCTGATGGCACATGCCAGGAGCTACAGGACTGAGCTCTCAGTATTGCCTGAGTGGAGCTGTTGTGGGAGGATGATGCCAGTGTTAAGTGGGCAGCTGGGGCTGGTGGGCAGGCTCAGACAAGCTGCTCCTGCACTGGTAGCCTCTCAACAGCCAGTGAGGAGAATGGGGATTACATACTGGAGATTAACACACTTAAATTTCACAGCTAACAGCTGCTCAGCTATTCCTTGCCAACACAGGATGCTTTCAGGAAATGGCTTGTGTGAAGCTGGACTAACAGTGGAGATGCTCAGTGTCACTTTCGGTTCTTTTTTTTTTTTTTTTTTTTTTTTTAAATCTGTTTATCTCTTTAAAGCACATACAATCTAGCACAAACTTGCTACTGCTATTTATATTAATCAAGGCTTGCTCTATATAGATTTTGTGGAAATTCACTTGTAGTGCTTGACCCTGCTCAGTCTTGCCCACTGTGTTTGGTGCATATGTTGTCATTTTTAGTATGTAAAGTAGGGGCAGGAGAGATGGAACCTCCTGCTCCAGTGACCTTTGACCTTGCGTCACTGAAACCCACCCAGGAGCAAGTGGGATTTGTCAGAGACAATACTGTGCATAATTTTAAAGCCCTGCTTTTCAGAATTCCACAATCCCTTCGTATAACCTGCCATCTTTCCAAAATAAAATCTTGCCCTCACTGAGCTAGAGAGCATAAGTTGGGGATTAAAGTCAGTTTCAGAGAATGGCTTTTGTATAACAACACAACACGCCTTCGTCTGTCTGTCTGTCTGTCTGTCTCACTCTTGTTTTTTAAATTTCTCTTTGTCTCCTTCTGTTCTTCAGTTGTGTATGTCTTTTTTGTCTATTTTGTCCAGCTAATCCCACTGATGTTTTGCCATCTGGTTTTCCAGCTAAAGTTAATTTGTTACCGAATTATTCAATAAACTCTCACAATCCGCATGACGCTCTGAGATATAGTCCTGATAAAGTGCAGGGTTTGTAGGGAGAATGGGTGTGTTAGTCAAATTCTGTGCCATCTATCCAAAAGCAATTTAGCCTTCATATCATGGTGCATAAGGCCTGTATAATAGTCTGGTGAATGAATATTTTAGGTGTTAAATGTGGCATGTTATTAGTGTTTCTTATTTAAAAGGCAAGTGTGTGATTGCTTGCCATGATAGATTTTAAAAACCAGAGAGACGCTTCATTTCTTAGAAGTCTGATTTGCTTTTTGTCGGGAAAAGAAGTAGAGAGGGTGGTAATAACAATCACAGAACCAGCTGAGATGAAATATACTTTTTGTTCCAAGCCTGGATAAATAAGGCATCCACCCAGAAACAGGATTTGCTTCTTCCTTTAGACAGCTCCAAAGATGCAGAGCCACAAGTTTGGCTTCGTGTCACATGTATGACATCATTTCTGTGCACGTAGATCTGTGGTGCTGCTTTTGCTGAAATCACTGGGTGTTTACATGTCATCTGTCTAAACTTGATTTTGTGGCTGATGCATTTCCAGCACTTCTCCCAGAACTCCACCACCTGCAGACCTCTTCCCTAAGAAAAAAATGAAGCATTGAACATGAAAATTTCAGCTCTGTTGGTCTCACTTGTATACCACTATTTGACCTTTCCAGAAAGTGTTGAAAGAAATTGATTGATGTTTGGTTATCTGTAATGTGGGACTAAGACCGCTGTCTTGGCTTAATCCATGGTACACCAAGCTTTAACTACATGACAGTGATCTTTGTTCTTTACATGAAGTAGTGGCTGTGCTGTGGTTGGGTTTCACTCTCGCCTCCCTGCCTCATGGCTGTGAAAACTCCACATCTGACTGCAACAGAAGTAGGACTGCATTTTTTCCCCCAATTCTAAAAGCGGTGCTCTGTTCTTCAAAATGTGGAAAGCATTACTGACTTTATGGAGCCCAGTAACATACCAATCCGTTTGAGTGCACAACGGCAGTAAACTGCAGCGAACACGGCCAGTGGAGTTCATTCAGGAGGGTTTTTTTCCCCCACCGTTTAATGATTAGCAGTTAAGGATACACAACTGGAACCGATCCAGGAGCCAGGAAAGAAGTGACACTTTCCTAATTATGATGCAGAGGATTTCAGGCAAAAGCTGACCACAGTCACAGCTGGAGTTTGAGGCCTAAGTGACCAAGACGCTTCTATACGTCTCGGTTCAAGGCTTCTGTTGGGACAGTTTTATTCTGTAAAGCTGTGATATTTTGCTAATGGCTTTATTGTGTGAAGAGAGAAAGTGAGATTTATTCTGTGTATTGTAATATGGTGTGTTTTGTGAAACCTGAATGTGGTCTTGGCATTGGGCCAGATTTGCTCCAGACTGTGAAAGAACCATGCAGAGTCGAGGCAGGAGTAACAGGAAGTGAACTAGTCGATGACTATGGAAACGTCATCCTCTAGGCCTCCCAAATTCCACAGCAGCAGCTAATACTTAACGACTATGAGTCTTTATCTGAAACTGCTAACGTAGCTAACGACTGATGTGCCTCTCCTGTGTAAAGCCAGTTACTGGGGGGTCATTCTGAGCAATTGTGGATTCATTAGTGTATAAGCACAGGCTTCCCTTCATATGAGGTGCAGAAGGCTGAGTTTGGGGAAGGGGGGCGAGTGAAAGAAAGCTGCCAAGCTTGTAAGTAAAGCAGAAGGGCACCATGGGGACTTTGGCAAAGCTGTTACCCCCTTAAAGAATGAGTCTTACTTACTAAAAGCTGCCTGAGTTTGACAGCTTCATTCCTCAGCTTTCTGCCTTGCTGTAGGTTTCTTTAACTGTTGATTTTTATACTGCCAAGCATTCAGACACATGTTGTTGGAAATAATCATGCTGCAGGGTTTTCACAGGTTACAGCAGTGTCGTAATCGCTGACCTGCGTCCAACACGTTGGAATTTGGACAACGTGAAAGGAAGTGCAACATCTAAAGTTTACTTCTGGAGCCTTTATCCGTTCCTCATTTCCTCCCTTCTAAAATTTTCTCTCATTCTTCCTGTTTTGTAACCACAAAGCATGTGTCATCCCTTTGTGTAGTGCCATGGTTCTCGAGGTGGGGGTCTGTGAAGCACAGCCGGGAGCTTGCGATTGTTATTATTTCTTTTTCTTTTTTTTTTACATTTTATTACAGTGCTGGAAATCACAACTCAGCTTCATAAAAGTTCTGTTTATTAATCAGATATTAGTATGTTTGATGGGTTAGTTGAATTAAAGGGTTTAAATCTGAGCCTCAATAACTGGACAAACAAGCAGGTCTATAAATAATGTCAGCATGGACCTATGGTGTGCTCTGTTGGTGGAGCTCTATGGCTCTAATAAATAGCCAGAATATTAAAGTACATATTTACATAATGATCTTAATATTAGCAGGATTATATTTATACAGTAAATCTGTACTGAGTGGATCTGGAATTTCTTCTTCTTCTTCTTCTTCTTCTTTTTTTTTCTTTTTTTTTTTTTTTTTTAAACATTAAAGGAGTCCCTGGCTGCAAAGTTTGAGAACGGCTGCTGTAGTACGTTTGCAGGCTGCTCATGTTTCTGTGCTTGTATGAGAAAGCAGTGTGTGCTTTCTACATTTCTACACTTGGCTTTATGCAGATGTCAGTGGAAGACTGGTACAGGCTCTCCAGGAAAATGTGTGTCTAATGTCTGTGTGTCAGGAAACCAAAAGTTATTATTAATTTGCAGGTCCTTTGCAATTTGCATTCAGATTTTAATTAATGGAAACATTGTATTTGAATGTGATTCGTGTTTATTTTTCTTTGTTTGTTGTTTTTTTTCATTTCATTTTAATGTAAGCCCCTCTAACACAGTTAAGCCAAATCTCAGATGGTATCCTATTAAACTGAAAGAAAACATACGAATATTATAAGACTTGTGGGGAAAATGCAGGAACCCTTGTCTTAATTCAGTTTGTCAAAATGTCTACTTTCATTTTATTTGAAAATGAATTTATCCTTTAAACTAAAGAAGTGTGGATTTTTTTTTTTTTTTGCTTTTAAATACATAAATATTCAGTGAAATTTGTCAACATCCCTGATACATTGTCATGTTTTGTAAAGCTGGACAATATGATTATATAATTGATCATAATATCAATATGACGTCCCAACACACACTTTTGAGATATTATAGATATTGCAATATCTTTTTCTAACAATTTTTATTACAGTTATAAACTCGATTGATTGAAATTTTCGTGCTGAATTTTTAACATTAAAATGTTTGTTTTGTTTTCCTTTTTTCCCCATGTAAAATATTTAATTTTTGTAGACATTAACTGAAAATATCCTCAAACACATTTATCACAACACTGCTGGCAGTTTGTTACCAAATCTATACAGTATATAGTGATATATGATGCTGCATAGGAATCAGGTATTGTGATATTTTTATCGTATCCCCTGCTCTAATGTTATGTTCAATTTGGATAAGGACAAAAGCCAGTGTTCAGTGTTGAAGCTTATTCCTACAGCTTTTCTATCTAATGTTCTTCTATTATAGTATGTGTTAAACAGAATAAAAAATGTTCACTTGGGGAAAAAAAGCGCTGGGTTCTTTTCAAGCTGGTCATCACCATGTCCTAAGAGTGCTTACCTGTGGCTTAGAGACTGAGCATTTATTTTGGAGAGACTCGGACCTCGTAGCTAGCACTCGCCTCTGCAGTAAATGGGAATGGGTTAAATCTGAGCACTTTTGGAAGCTGATAGACGTGTAGGTGTTGTAGGTGGTGTGATTATCTGCCATCATCTGCTTGAGACTGCTGCTAAGTCTCCATCTCTGTCTCTCTCTCTGTCTCTCTCTCCTTTTTCTCTCTCTGCTCAGTGAGTCCAGGCGAGAATGATTAACTGTGCCGTCGCTCTGAACACTTGCCAGGATGCTGCTCACACACAGTAAATAATCAGCAGTGAGAGCAAGCTGAATTCACTCCAGAACTTTACTTCTCCTCCTCGTTCATTTCTCATCGACCTTTTTTTTCACGTATTCTACCTGTGCTTTGGTGTCACTCTGTCAGTCATGTCACGTTCTCAGTCACTCCTTTTTACTGTCTCTCTCTTACTGGATCTCTTCTCCTCCGTCTCTGCCAAATCCGGGCTGGCTGAAACCCGACACACTCAAACACCCACACATGTGAATCCTACACCTGCAAATTCTTCCTCTATTAACGTATTTGAGGTTTGGGTGTAAGTCAGCTGCATCCTGAATGAACCACTGTGAAAGGCATGTAGACAGCAGAACTGTGTGATTGTGCAATCACGAGAGCAGAAGACAAGAGCAGGCTGAGCTTCTGTAGAGCAGGAGGCGTCTCTGGCCACTGTATTACCTCTAGCGTTCCAGACTAAAGCCCTGACTCCGGAGAGAAACTCTGCTCCGGGCCTTCCTTGCCTGTTTTCATCATCACGACGAGTGTGTGTGTGTGTGTGTGTGTGTGTGTTTGTAGCAGAATGACTGTGGAGGTGCTCTTTGGGATACAAATATGTTGTCCGTGTGTTATCCTTTCCTAAACCAGATCTTGTCCTATCCCCAGCAGGAAAGCGGGTTGTGTAGCAGGATGTTACTGTCT
This sequence comes from Pangasius sanitwongsei, assembly GCA_037576675.1. Lineage (NCBI taxonomy): Eukaryota > Metazoa > Chordata > Actinopteri > Siluriformes > Pangasiidae > Pangasius > Pangasius sanitwongsei. Next base: position 5,784,272 of record CM075016.1, on the reverse strand, counting down.
CTGGCTAGTTGGAGGGTTTGAGCTTTGAGACAGTGTACACCTCAGAGTGAGAGGACATTATCACTCAGCTTTACTGTGTAATGTTACACTTTCAGAACACTGCTATGGCATGCCTGCAAGTTTTCCTTAGTCTTAAAACTTGTGTGCTTTTTCCACTGAATCCATGACAGAAAACACCAGAAGACAGAAGCAACTCTGGAAAAAGAAATGAAGTCGTCATTCTCGTCTGCCATAAGATGAGCGACAGCAGAGGAACAAAATCCTTCGGAATCGCTTTTTTCGTTCAGTAATAATTCTCCCACATCCGCCGCAGCTCTCTCCGCTCTCTGATCTCTCTGTCCTCTTGGAAACACACACAGCACACGCACACTTCTGTTAGCGAATAAGGCTTTCTTGGGAGTATCCGAAGAGGAAACATACTTTTATCGCATATAAATAATAAAAGCCCCCATCTGTCCGTCAGCCCCTTTTTAAGCATCCCTTCATCCTCCAGCTCTTTCAGTGCTTCACATGTACAACACTGAATTATTTATCACATTTTGTTCTTTTGCAAATGCAGAAAAGCAGTGTGCAGTGAGCAGGTTTTTTCCTGTTTTTCTTTCCTTTTATTATATTGAACATGGACTTTTTTCTTACTGTGTGGATCTTCCACTCGCTTGCTGGCTTTGTGAAGCAGGATGGCGGGGAGATGAAGGTTTCCACTCGAATTTCCTCAGAAGTCCAACTCTAAAGCTGAAGCGGCCCTGTAGCTGTAGCTGTCTGATTCCTGCCTTTAGCCAAATCACCACTGTTCTGTTTTTTGGCCGCTGTTTAGTTCAGAATGTTGAAACAGATAGATAGAATGAAACGCTGCGAAGATGGCAGAAATACTAATTGATGTGTCATGTATTTTTTATTCAAGATCATGTCACAAGGGTGATTTAAAGGAATACTTCAGTAGTCTTTGAATCTAATCTCTAGCCACAGCATCTGTAGCTTTTTCAAATTTTTTTTGTACCAGACAATAATCACGCGCTCCCTGTACTGTTTAACTGGAAATCGCTTATAATGAATGCCTTAAGGCAGTCTTTTAAAATGCATGGCTATGTAACACAAATTCAAAGCTATAAATATTACACTTAAACAGTAAATGTTTTAAGATGAAAATCTTTGGGAGATTTGTAATTCTTATGCCAGATAAATCACGGGTTTAATATGTTTTGTTTCTGTAGTAACAGCTCACACAGGGACCTTCAGTCATGGGAACTGTTCAGTTATCACCTGAGGTTATTATGTTGGTTTATAGAAGTCAGTGACGACCACACACTTGTTATTTAGGCCCAGAGGAATAAAAACATAGAATTGAAGGAGACTGTACTCTCTTTTTTTTCTATGACTGTATAGAGTGAATGCTCAACATAATCTACAGTAAGTCTGAGAATAAAGAAAAATCATTGGTATGGTAAAGTTTTCTGTGAGGAGATGTTTATTTAACATTTATGGAAGGAGTCGTCAGTATCAGTGCTTTGGAAAAGTTAGAGGTAAAGCTGTCTCTTTAGGTTTTCCAACACAGGAAAGTCTAAGGACAGAATTGTGTTGTGTTGTTTTGAAGAGTCTCTCTGTGACATACTGCGTTTTTTTTTTTTTTTTGTCTTATTAACTGCAAGAGCACGAAAAAAAATAGAGGCTGTTGAGGGAACTGTTGATTATAGCTGCTATAATGTAAGTGATAACAGGATCTGGCTTGTTTTGCAGATGTTCCACAAGATTAGCAGTTCCACAAGATGAGATGAGCTCTCAGTCTCAGTTTCGTGGCTAATCACAGCCATTCCGTGTAATTTTTGCTTTTATACAACAGATATTGCTTTTATACAACAGTTCCATAAACAAGAAATTAATATCGAATAAGTGACATTTCAGACAAATGTGGCCAAATGTTCTGTTTATTTTTGCTCCGCTAGAGTAAATAGCAGCCACGCTCTCTTTATAGCATGTCAGCTGGCTCGCTAGCTAGTCTCGTTGATTTGTACGTTCCTGTTAAAGGTGCTTTCAGTAAAATTGCCATCCCTTTTTCCTTTTCATCTTCAACTGATGAGCTTTCACATTTTAAGGCAAAATTTACATTCCTAAAAAGTATTGTTTGCCATGTTCCCTGATGATGTCATTAACTCTACTGTGGTAACCGTTTCGAACTAGAAAGTGGAATTTTACGTGGCGAGCACAGATGAGCAGAGTGATACACACAGTGAAACGTCTCAGTGCAGTTACTGGAACTGTAGGCACTCTGCTCGGCCAATCAAATTAGTGGATCAGCGCTAGCTGTTATCTAATTTTTTTTTATCATTTATGTTTAATATATTTTGTAATATAATGTAATAAATATGATAATTAATTAATCATTTGTATAACTGTTTTAACTTTGCTTCACATTACACCATCCCATTGTTGATTATATTCCTATAGTACACTTATCTTCATGTCTTTCTTTCTTTCTCTGTATAGATGAAGCTGTGGAATAAGTACAAGGTGACCAGTATCCCCTCACTGGTGTTTGTGGACGCAACAACAGGGAAGGTGGTGTGTCGCAACGGTTTACTTGTGGTGAAAGATGACCCTAAAGGTGAGTGCCACAACACACACACATTATATATTATGACACTGATCAGTCATAACAATAAAACCACCTGCCTAATATTATGAACGCCCCCTTGTGCTGCCAAAACAGCTCTGACCCATCAAGTCATGGACTCGACAAGACCTCTGAAGGTGTGCTGTGGTATCTGGCACCAAGACGTTAGCAGAAAAAATAACAAAAGAATTGTCCTTGCCATTCCAATACTTTCAGAGGGGACTATATCCCACCCCTTGACAGGTGCCGTTGCAACGAGATAATAATCATGTTATTTACTTCACCTGCCAGTGGTTTTAATGTTATGGCTGATCGGTGTATATACAACCATGTATGTGCCCAATTCCTCATAAAGAAAATCCTTATCTCCTCTACCCATTAAAGCTTAAATCACCGTGCACAGACTGATGTACACGAGTAGAAGAGAATCTCCTCTTGCGCTACCCTATCAATATTTTGACACCCTGCTCTTAAATGGCACCCAGAACCCCTTAGCGCACAGCACAGAAAGCCTCATTTTTCATCAGGCAGATGAAGAAGCGCAGTGGCATGTGTGAAATCCCTTCAGCAAAAGGAAACGGCTTTCCCATGAGCAGAATGACAGATTCCTGCCCAGCCTAATGAACACCAACTCCGGCAGTAGCCATGCCGAATTATCCGTTCTGCTCATTAGTGCACTTCCATTCAGAGGAGCAGAGATGAGGAGCTGTTTCTCAACCCGGCAGCTCCCTCTTTTTTTTAGGTGTGCGCGGGTGTGTGCACACGTGCGTGTGTGTGTGTTTGAGGTGTACGCTGTGTTTGTGCATTTGAGCTGTAGCTGGGAGGTGGTAGATTCAAAAGGAAGAGAAAATATTGCGTATATTTTCCTGAGTGTGCATAAAGTGTTGGCTTGTCTGGGATTCTGTCCAAATTATAGAGTAGTCATGTGTTTGTGTGTATGTATGTATGTATGTGTGTATGTATGTGTGTGTTTTCATGCTGTAATGTAATGTAATATGTATATAATCTCAACAGGTGACTTTTAGACCAGTTACTGCATGAAAACACACACACACACACACACACACACACACACACAAATATATACATACAGTGTGTGTGTATGTGTGTGTAATATATATATATATGTATGTGTGTGTGTGTGTGTTGAGGTTTTTATTTTTTTTTGTGAAACTGGCTTATCTAGACTTATCTGATATATATATACACTGCCCTCCAAAAGTTTGGAAACGCCTGAACAA
>CM075016.1:5746032-5765252 GCA_037576675.1 Pangasius sanitwongsei | reverse complement strand
TAATAGTACATCCTTCTAAATGCAAGTTGAATTGTGAGAGCTTTTGTGTACTGGTTTTTGGACCAATAAGTAATATTTCTGTCTTATCAGGATTTAGTAATAGAAAATTATCAGTCATCCAATCTTTTATATCTTTAACACACTCAGTTAATCTAGACAATTTATTTATTTCATCTGGTTTTGATGAGATGTATAACTGGGTATCGTCAGCATAACAATGGAAACTAATCCCATGTCTTCTAATGATGTTACCCAAGGGAAGCATGTAAATTGAGAACAGCAGAACTGTCCCTGAATACCTATGAGAATCTAGTGGAAACTCTTCTCAGAAGAGTGGAGCTTATTATAACAGAAAAGGGGGACTAAAACTGGAATGGGATGTTCACCAAGCAGAAATGGGTGTGATGGACAGGTCTCCACATACTTTTGGCCATATAGTGTATGTATTGCAGAGGTTTGACAAGCTTCCAGTTTGGTTTAGAATTACAGGAATGCACGTTCGGTGTCATTGCATGGAGGAAGGTCGAAGTAGATCTGGAGGAAAAGGCAGCAAAGGGCATATAATACATTCTGTGACTTAGTTTTTCTCTCTGGTTCTGTCTCATAGTTTGGGAAGGACACACGCGCACACACACACACACACACACTGCTTGTGTGTTGCATCTCTTTCGTTTTTTCTGCTCAGCAGGACGTTAGATCCCGCTTGGAGGGGAGCCATGTTTTTTTTACCTCCTCCTGTTTTCTCCTGCTGGGGGCAGAGAGAAGAAAGCAAACCGTCTCCTAACTGCCATGCAGGATCTAATGAGAGATAACACTGAGCCCTGTGTGACTCCTCGCTGCTGAGCCTTTCATGCTTTAAAGTCCTGGCCACAAAGTCTCCTTTGATTGTTGCTTATCAAAGTCCTAAATGTTGCTTCAAAGGAAGAGGCATCATTCAGTTTTACTGATAATCAGAAGGCTTTTACAGGTGGATTTAGTACAAGAATCAATTTCCATGCATTAAAACTGTATAGTTTTAAAGATATATAAAAGCCTTAAATTGTAGTGAAAAGCTTGGTATTACAGATGGAGAGATTTTATATAAAGCTGGGCACATATTTGTAACCGAACACTGAGAAAGAGAATACCTTTCCAACATTTTAGCTAAAGTGAGAAAATTCCAGTTAAATTCATGTGCTTTGTGTCCCCAGTGTGATTAAGCTGGATGAGCAGACACCAGGAGAACTGCAGAGTAGGATTTCTGCATTGATTTGATGAACTGAAAGTGATCAGTTACGAGCAGTCCATGTTTAGTTTCCTGAACCATATAATTTAGTGTTTCCAGTTTAATATGGTACTCATTGAAAATGTGAAGAAGTACATAGAGTAGATATTGTGATGTATTGAAGACAGTCGTAATGAGTTGACTGATGGTTTCTAATGTGCCTGCAGGACGACATGAGCGACTCTCTGCGCGATTACACCAACCTGCCTGAGGCAGCGCCACTGCTCACCATCCTGGATATGTCAGCCCGTGCCAAGTACGTCAAAGACGTGGAGGAGATCACGCCGGCCGTGGTGGAGCAGTTTGTCAGTGACTTTCTAGCCGAGAAGCTCAAACCGGAGCCAATATAAAGTTGGACGGTACTACATCTCCCATCAGCCCCGTGATTTCCACTTCCCTTCACTCCTGTGAAACTCTGAGAAGCTTCACCTTGACTCTTTTTTTTTTTTTTTTTTTTAAACAAACACTACCCCACATCCCTGGAGTCCTTCTTTCTCTCCTGTGGTGCCTTGCATATTTACAGCCAGGATGGTAAAATGTCATAAAAAGATTTTTCTGTTGTGGCAGTATATGTCAGAATGTAGATGAAACAGCTGCAGTACACTTGGATTTAAAACACTCTCATTTTATTTTATTAAAAATTAATAAGACATGGCTTTTATTTCCACATTCTGCTTTCAGTAAGATAATCCTGGTGCATTTCTAAGGAACGCAGCACACGCGTTTCAGGATCAGGCTGCACTTCTGTCCTTATGGGTGCTGATTATACACTTTCATGGACAACCTGATATCTCTGTAAAGAAAGTTCACAAAGTCTGTTCATTTGTTAAAGCAGTTTTATGCAGTTGGCTATTCATGATCCAGAAATTAACTTTTTCCCCAATAGTTCTTGATATTTGATGTAACATTTTCCCATTTCAGTCACATTTCAGTGGATTTTCTGTGAAGGTCCAGTTTAATAAAACAGTCCAATTTTGAAGGCACAGAATAGCATTTAGCAAGTTTCCACACTAAATGTAGGCATTCATTAGTGTACAGCTTCTGACTCTCCTTCATTGTGTTTCTCTTGAGCCCTGGCCATTAAAACTGACTGTCTTGGTCCTGTGTCTCGTCTCGTCTTAAACGCAATCCTCAACTTCAGGAACAAAATTTATGGCACTCTTCATATGCATTTTCCCACCACAGTGATGATATGATAGATTTGTAATGGTTGAGAGAGTACTTTCCTAGAGAGACACCTTGAGACCCAGGAATTCTAAGGTTCTCTCTGACTTATTACACCATCAGCGAGTTAATGTTAAAAATATGTTATACACTCAATATGGGAAGTTTTTTTAAACCAAATATTGTTTAAAAGTGTGTAAAACTAGGGGTGGTATAGTGGCACAGTGGAATTTCACAGGTTCTCCCCATACCCATGTGGGTTTCCTCCTACTTCCCAAAAACAAGCTGTGAAGGAGTGTGTGTGTGTGCATCCATGCCTCACGCCCAGGGTTTCCAGGATAGGCTCCGTATCCACTGTGGACAAACCAGGATAAAGTGCTTACAGAAAGTGAGTGGAAGTTTACACATGCTCATTTCCTGGATGCCGAAAGTGACTAATTGAGACAGAATAAAAAACAGGCATTTGAACGATCTTGCTCGAGGACCCAACAGCTTGGTGGTGCTGGGATTTTAACTCACAACCTTCTGATCAGTAGGCCAAAGCCTTAACTATTGATCCATGACTTGAAAAGTTGTATCTGCTTTGCACTTACTGAGGATTGAAACCTATTGTCTTACTGGTTACCGATAGTGGGGAGTTTTGCATGTTCTTCCCGTGTCCATGTTGGATTCTTCGAGGTTCTCTGGGTTTCCTCTCAGAAACATGCTGGTAGATGGATTGGCTACTCTAAGTTACCCCTAGGTGTGAACGAGTGTGTGAATGCTTGTGGGTGCATGGTGCCCTGTGTATCCACGCCTCACTCCCAGTGTTCAGGCTCAGGCCTCACTGCGACCCTGTCCAGGATAAAGTGCTTACTGATGAAGAATGAACTCATAGAAACGTCAGAAATAACTTTTAATTCCAAGGTCCTGACCTGTTTAACATTAGAGCTGTATTAGAGAATTACTGATCAATCGATGATGGATTTTTTCTTCTTGCTTTCTGTACAAATTTCATCAACTGTCTCCGCCCTTCAAATAGCAGGATACTAGCCATCATGGCTGAATTCAGACACTCGACTCCTGGAGCCATAGGAACAAAGAGTTTATAACCATCTGTTTCCTCAGCCAGCTGGAGAGCCTCCGAGCTCAGTCCATGTGTCTCACCACTAATCACTAGAGCGGTATTTCTCTGTGCCCAGTTCTCATGATACACCTTCTGCTCTATGCATGGAAGAGACATTTCATCATCAGATTCATCAGAGTCTGACTCAGTGTACTCCTCCAAGACCGCATTATTGCAAATCTTTCCTGGCTTTTGAACCTCTGTGTCACTGCTCCTCGTGCTTGCATCGTCTGCAACATGGACAGTCACTGGCTTCGGTAAGTGCTCTGAAATGGTGTCCCAGTTCAACCCAGACAATATGGGCAGACGGAAATGGGCCCCCATTGCGGCACGCAGAACCTTTGGCTCCCATGGATCCACACAGCCTGTAAGAGGACGGACAAATTACAGTCTGGACAAACTTGTGAAAGTGCTTTAACATTTAGAGACTAAACACACAGTGCAGTACCTTGAGTGAGGAGGACACGATCGCAGCCGGCTGCAGCGGCACCGCGCAGGATGGTGCCCAGGCTCCCTGGGTCTCGCACATTATCACAGATCAGGAACAAGGGGACGGACTGGAGAAGATGATCTTTGGGGAATGTAAGCCGAGATTCATCTGGCTTTGAGAATATGGCTACAAAAAAGACAAAAAAAAAAAAAAAGGGCTGAGGTATTAGTCACTCTCACAATAGACATCTTCTACATGAAAGAAAGAAATAGTCAATTAAAAAAAAACTCTCACAGGACTGGCAGCACAACTTCAACATTTTTTCTTAATATTTACATGGATACAGGCAAAAGAACTCAAATTTCAAATATTTTATTTTTATTAGTTTACCATAAGGCTGTCAAAACCAGTATCTTAAACTTGTTGGCTAAATGACTCTTGTCATTCAATGTACAAAAAATGGGTTTGAATAAATGAATGTGATCTACAGCAAACCTTTTTCCATTTGTCTTAACTTGTTTGATACTTTGCTAATTAAGTAAAAACAAGCAGAACTCGCCGCTAACAGTGTCGACAGGGATGCCTCCAAGTCTAGTCCTTCTTCTTACTATTATGTATGCCTCAAATATAAATACTAAACCATACTTCAAACAGGAAGGAAGCTACTGAAGAAAAACTATTCAGACATTTGACCTTGCTGTGACAATGCCTCTGTCTGGATTAATTCCAAAATCTGATCAGTTCACCTGCAGGTTACAGTGATTTCTATAGAAATCCTACAAACACTCAGCCACTCAATTTTGAGATATAGCATTAACAATATTTTCAGCAGGACGGATGGACAGAGAACCCGAAAACATGATTCCTCCACCACCTAGTGGCGGAGACATTAAAATACAGGGGGGGCAAGTATCAGTGAAATAAAGAACAATTCTGTGCGTGAACAAATAAAAACCAAATCTAGACCATTAAAGGTTATGATAAACTACATTATATTGCCTCATGGTGATTTATTTTTATTTATTTGCATTAGTGTTCACTTTCTGTGGTTTATGGGATACAAAGATATAGTTTTATAAGCGACACTACTTAGAAAGTAGGTTAATTAATAATTATATATATATTTCAAAAATACTTTAATAAATAATTCAAATAGATTTGAATGGTATTTGGCCACCCTGAGGCTGGAAATGGAAAGTTATGTACTGTGTGTCTATATTTTTCTATATTTTGCAGTGACTCTCAGGACAGTCCAGTGTAGTGAGCACATCTGCCTGTTATATTAGGCTTCACTCACTATAGCTCATGATGAAGTAAGGAATAAAACATAATGTGGTGTGCTGTTACAGGAAAATAATCAACAACTGGGTGGTCTGTTGCAGCCCGATGCAAAGAGGAGCAAGTGTTACCACCCGGCACTGATTATTTTCCTATAAGATCGTGTCCTGAAGTGTTTTACTCCTCTCATACCACAGGCATTTGCCAACAGTTAAAGGTTTTTATTTATTAATGAACAAGAGACCATATTTCTTAACCATTTACAGATGCATTTAATGTGCTGGAACATCTGTGCAACAAGTTCCTGTTATCACTTACTATATCAGCTACAGGCAGCCGTTCCTTTACCAAGCTCTCTTTTCTGTCTCGTGAAATTGATAAGCCAAAAAAAAACAAAAAAAAAAACACGCAGTTTTTTGTTACCTAGAAACTGCGACATCCTCTATCCCGAAGAAATCTCACTGACTCTTACAAAGTGATGCTTGAGGCTATCTCACTTTTACCATATCAACAATTATACATTTTTTGTTCGATAAATAACAACACATTTTAAAAATTCAGTTATTATTAGCCTTAGATTATTGTGGAGTATCTGCCTTGCACATCCCTCTAAGCTGTTTCTATAGAAACATTAAATAACACATTAGAACGCACTAAACCTGTGAAACCTGTGATTTCAATTACAACTGAACAACTGTCAGATATGGAAGTATACTAGCTTATTACTTAATATTATATTAAGTATATTCAGAGCTTCTGCTGTAGAAAATGAATCAACACCTTCTGATGAATCAGACACAAGAATTCAACAGCACTGTAGTATAAAATAAGATAACTCGTGTTCGCATGGTGTATACGGTTTGCTTTTTGTTTATAGGGATGCCACAGCTTGAGCAGATGATGCAATAAATATTAAACCACACGCCTGGAGCCACAACAAGATACCAAGTACTATACAAGACAAAATCCAGCTACTCACCGATAAGCCCCTGTGGGGTGACCAGATCAGACCAGATTTTGATGTCCTCAAATTTGACCTTGACCAGAGACGCCTGGCCCAGTTTGTCCAGAGGAAGCTCTCGCAGGCGCTCCACTCTGCTGAAGAACAGCACCTGAGGAGACGCTCCAGCAGCCATGGCGTCGCAGATCAGACGCTTTCCCTCCAGCAACACTTTGCCCTCCTTCTCTCTGAATGCCCTGGAGCGGCCAATGCTCACCATCTTCCTGAAATACAGGAGAGAGATTCAACAATTGGCATAACAACTTATCAGCTGTGCTGTAGATTTACATCTTATCTATGTGAGTCTTGTTTCACATATCTTCCTCACCAGTCTGGCCCACCCTCATGTCAGGTTTCACTCCTTTCAGAAGAAGTGATAGGAGATTTCGTCAAATGTTTAAGACAACATAAAAGAAAGGAAACATAAAGGAAAGGAAAGGAAATTCTTGTGCCAGTTGCTTAAGTCAAACAATGAAAGATAATGAATATATTTTTATATATTTATTCTTATTTTATTTCATTTATAATGTTAAATTACCCTTAGTATACTTTCTAACTCTCTGTGCTGCTGTGATATGTGAATTTCCCTTTGGGAGGAATAAAGTGATCTATCTATCTATCTATCTATCTATCATTTAAAAAAAAAAAAGCTAAAAACATATACTATTACTAAAATTAAAAAATAGAAGTATTCTTTAAAACTGTCCAAAAATTACCAACTTAAAAGTGTAAATAAATTGAAAACAAAAAATAGAGATGTAAGTGTAGAAATATAAATCTAGGTATTTAGGCATTCAGGTCTTAGAGAGCGCCTCTCTGCAGAAATGGAGGGGTTCAGGAGTACAGAAGAAGAGAGCTCATGTGGTGTTCAGTTATACACAGCCTCACTCCTTGGTGTGACTGTCAGTAGAGAATATAAGAAAGATTTTGCATTGGAGTGAGCTCCGCATGGTGTTAATGTTTTACTCTGGTAGGAGAGCAAGAGACACTTCGCAGCAGGATGGTGATATGCTGCAGTGGTCTTTTCTGCTCTAACACATGCATATGATTACAAATGACGTGTCCTTTCATCGAACATTTTTATGACAGAAATGATTATAGCGATTCACGCCACCCGTTTTAGTTACCCTCCACCCTCAAAGTGTATTTTAGTTGTTTTCCCAGGACACAACTCAGCCATAGTCAAGCCTAATTATCCATTATGTGGCATTTATATAGACGCCTGTGCCCTGGAGAGCAGCTCTCACTGCCAATGCTTTCCAGAAGTCTGTGTTTATTCTGCTCTTCTGACCCAAAAGGTGGCGGTAGAGAACCACGACCGCCCTTATCAGGCCTTTTTATTCACCATTTTATTGACACAGACTATTATAAAATGTGTACTTGTTTAAATTATGTTTTAGAAACTTAAATTAAAAACATCAGGATTACTTCTTTTATATTCTTTCTATTATTTTTTTATAGATTTCCTTGCAAGTAAATTCTGCTTTATGTAAATTCTGTTTCTAGGTCCTGAATAGTCGTAAAAAGCATTTCACTGCACATCATACTGCATATGGTTGTGTGTGTGACCAATAAAATTTGAATTTGCATTAACAAAGACCTGTAAATGAATAGCATGAGCGCAAATTTACTATCTTAAGAAATTTCTTTAGCCTAAATAACTGCTTCTAAAAGTGGGGTCCAGGGAAGCCCAGGGGTCTTGGCAGTGATGAAATTCACAACCCACCATTATCAACTTTATTATACTATTATAAACTATTATACTTATAGTTATTAGCCTATTTGACTGATAATTTGAATTGAATGGATTTAATCCAAACCTCAATAATCCCAAAAACGAGTCGTCTTATAAGTAATTTGAACTTTGACCTTATGTGTTTTGTCAGCAATGATTTCAGGAATAAAAATGTCTAATGGTGATTAATAAAATAGAGATGGTCTGTGAAAATTATTTCACAGTTAATGGGGCCTCTGGCTGCAAAAATATGAGAACTCCTGCTCTAAATATTTAATGTAAGATAAAGGCTTGCATCCAAAACATTATATACATGCAGAACATTATAATCTTAAACAACGTCAGCTATTTGTTGTTTCCTGCTGTGGCCATTTTATATTACTATTATTATTATTATTTTAAATTAAATAGGCTATACATCAGTAGTCTGTGTAAAAAAGGCTTTTAAAGTTGTAAATTTGCACAATCCTGACTCAGTATACCTGAGAGAGAGAGAGAGAGAGAGATGACTGCAGTAGGTAACCCTATTACAGTCCAGTTGATGACAGAGTGTAACTAAATGGAATAGTCTTAGTCTTTGTTATTTCTAATGTCCATTACATCTAATGATCGCATCTGGAATATATATATATATATATATATATATATATATATATATATATATTCATTAAAGGTGCAATAGTTGATTTTTGGAAAACGGATGTCCGGTCTGGAATGCTTGTTTGTGTTTGGATGTGCCTCCTGTCAGTCATTTTATAGATACTATATGGGCCACCTCAGATCCTGGGTGCAGAGCTTCATGAACCTGGGCAGAAATCATTCAAATGTCAAACCCACCTAACCATTAGAGACCTAATCTTGGGGGAAAACAAGACTAATCTTACCTAATGCACCTTTAAACATGGTAGAGCATGACACCCCCACTGAAAAACGATTTCAGATCTGTGGGAAGCACCACACATTACAGATGGGCATCATGAAACCTCCTCAGCTAAGGACTAGTGATGGTTATTCCGGCTCTTTTCACTGAGCCAGATCATTTAGCTCAGCTCACTAAGAAGAGACGATTCTTTGCCATTTTTTCTCTAAAGGGGCAACGTTTGTGATATTTTGACCAATGACTGTTCTTCTATGCCCTACTATGGCTGAAACTGTTCAATGACATTTTAGTTTACCTTCTAGTTAACAGAATAACAGAAGTTTGTATTGCATAAAAATATTTATAAAAATCTCTTTCAATAACTGTAAAATCAGTTTGCATTGACACATGCAGTAAGCATCCGTGCATGAATGTTATGCTGCACTGCAGTGCACCTCATTAAGATTTATTTCCATTTATTCTGATATCTGATACCTCAACTAATAGATTAACTTACACTCTATCTCTTCCACAAGCTGAGAGTTAAACATCTCTGAAATTATCTAAATTATCTCTGTCTCAGGCTAATGAACAGCTCAGATATTGAAAAAGAGGTTTCGACTCACTACTAAGGACAGAGTAGCTAGGGGTAGGGTGCAGGGATGGATTTGAGACAGGATCACACTCACGCGAGTCTCTTGTCCCCAGGGAGAGCTTTGTCGAACCGCAGGCCGCCCAGCTGTTCCCTCACACTGGGCAGATTTCCACCAGATCTCCCCACCCCAGTCTGCCCTGACCCCGAGGATTTCTCTTTAGGTCTGCGTCCATCTGCCTTGTGAGGATGTTTCTTCTGTGTCTCAGGGTTATGTTTGGGCTGCTTGCTTTGGTCAGCTGGTTTAATGACAGTCTCACGTTCATCACCGGGATAAAGCACTGCTACAGGTCTCCGCCTGAGACCTCGGATAAATCTCCTCGTATTCACAACTACGCTGTTACAGCCCCTCAGTAGCAATGACCTCTGTTCAGTAATGATCATGAGCTCCCGACTCACGCTGCTGATGAGCGCCGCCATGTTTGTTGCTTTGGGATTACGTCACAGCTATTGGGCGGTACTAAAGACGGATAAATAGCGTTCGATAATATTTTTATAACTTTTTTTTTTATTGTCACACGTTATGAAAATGCACAAATTTTCGAATTTTTAGTTCAAAATGAGTATTTGTGTTTTTAAAAAATAAAAGCTAGACATTGGCACTACGTAGTAAGAAGGAAAAAGAAGAAGGCGGATGTAATCGATCGTCGGGAAACTGATGGCCAGGCTGATGAATCGAGTAACGCTGTGAGAACTACTGAAGCACTACTGAAGCAGTGACGTTGAGTGATGGCGCTCAGACGGGCTCTGCATTTCGTTTTTAAAGTAGGAGACAGGAGCAAGACAGCTGTCTTTTACAGGGATGTCCTCGGTATGAAGGTAAGTCAGTGTGTTTCTGAAATGTACATGTAAAGTCTGACTGTGCAGTAATATATGCCAAGAGGACTTTGTCTCTTGGTGCATAGTCACTAAAGAATAAATCTTTAACCATATCTGAAATTGTTCAGTTGTCCTGATTCCTCTGTGTAGATTTTACGCCATGAGGAGTTTGAAGAGGGCTGTAAGGCAACGTGTAATGGGTGAGTAATGAGCTGTTATAGCACTGATGACTTGGGTGACACATGCACACTAAAAGCACGTGATAAGTTAGGAAGGGACCTTTGAACATTATTAACATGTTAACAAATTATTGCACATTGTTAATCCTGCTTGACTGGACATTATTACCAGAGATTACCATTAACACACCCCGTTTCATAAAAGTTTCGCAGTAGGAAGTCCTCAGTGTGCATGATCAAAATGTAACTCTTGCTTACATTAGTTTGTTAAAAATGTTAAATAAATAAATTAATTAAAATAAAATAAAATAAAATAACTTAGTTTCCTCCATTCCAGACCTTATGATGGAAAATGGAGTAAAACCATGGTGGGCTTTGGTCCGGAGGATGATCACTTTGTAGCAGAGTTGACATATAATTATGGAGTGGGAGAATACAAACTTGGCAATGACTTTTTGGTATGTTTCTAATCACTCCTACACTGTATGTAAGAATAGTCATTAATGATACAACTGTATTCTTCCTATCAGTTTTATTATGAGGGATATAAGTATGTCCTCTAAACACAACAGAGTAGTCGGTATAAATTTCCATTTAGCACAGATATGCATACTGTATAATATCCATTATTTTTGCACAGGGTTTCACCATACAGTCGAGTCAAGCTGTCAGTAATGCCAAGAAGATAAGCTGGCCTCTTACTGAGGTTGGGGAAGCTCTGTACTTGACAGAAGCACCTGGTGGATATCGATTCTACCTGCTCGACAAAGATCAGCCAGACCGCGGTAAGTGTGAAGAGTTCTTATCAGTAACTGGAAATGAACTGCAGATGTTGTAATCAATTTCTTGAAGTAAGTGATGATGATGGTTCAAGTACAATATTGTTGAAATAGGAGCAGAAAGTTATTGAAGATGGTGGTGTGCATTTTAGTGTTTTCTATTAATGTGATTCAAGCAGGATTCATTTTTCCAATTAACCAATTCTTCTGTTTTTAGCAACTTCTCTAATGCTAATGTTTCTCTGTGATTTCTTTTCGGCGGTTTGGAAAAGATCCGGTTCAGAAAATCACCTTGGCTGTGTCTGACCTGCAGCGTTCTGTACGCTACTGGTCCTCGCTGCTGGGTATGAAAGTGATGGAGAAAAGTGAGGAGAAGAAAAGTGTAGTGATGGGATTCTCAGACAGTCAGGTTGGATCATAAAGACCAGTTTGTTCACGCAGCAAATATCATAACCCTCTGTGTGATTTTCTCTTTTATAAAATACACAAGAGACTTAAGACACAACTATGCCCTTTAACTAGTAAATACAAATGTCATGTGATCAGTGTTTCTGGTTAAATATTAACAAGACATATAAGCATACGCCAGGCCATGAAGAGGGATAGACCCTTTTCAAAAAGATATACGTACTTAGTTATGTAAAAATAAGTGTATTCAAGATTCAAGACATTTTGTGTACAGACATTTCCCAAACTAAAAAAACTTCAATAAATAGTATAACACTTGGAATTGGAACTCATATCTTTCACATTGTCGATATTTTCACATATTATCAACACCTCTGTATTGCTTCAAGAATGCCTGATTTTATGCCTGTCTTGGTTTCCAGTGTAAACTGGAGCTACAGGATATCAGGGCTCCTGTGGATCATGGAAGTGCTTTTGGCAGGATTGCATTCTCTTGCCCACGAGAACAGGTGATATATCAGACTAAGCTGATTTATTAAACAGAACTAATGTACCTCCTGCCAGGTAAAACATTGCTGACTAGTGCTTTACTGCCTTTCTGTCTTTCTGCATCTATCTGTTACATTTCTCCAGTTACCTGATATTGAGGCGCTGATGAAAAAGGAAAACCAGAAGATCCTCACCCCCCTCATCAGCCTGGACACTCCGGGGAAGGCGACTGTGGAAGTGGTCATTCTGGCTGATCCTGTGAGTGAGTCTTTGCAGACAGACTAAGTGTCCAGTTTAACTGAGAGGATATGAAATATATTAGTGTTTGTCCACAGAGCAAGCAAGAAAAGAAACAGGCCTAAGTGTAAGGCTAGTGAAGCAGTACAAAGCACTTTTTAAAAAAATTGAGTTAAGTAAATGACTTAGAGCATAACTGGACTTAAGTTAATTTAGTGCTCATTCTTGTAATTCCAGGCAATATAGCAGACTGAATGCTCTGTATAAAACCAATAATAAACAAATCACATGTTTAAGTGTTTACATGGCAACTATATGCCTCAGTATCAGTTTAAGGTTATTCTGCCCTGAAACAAACTGTAACATGTTTTTGTACAAACATGTCCCCGTAGTCAGCTCTCTAGGAGTGAGCTCAGCAGATTGGAAGAGAAACGGACACAGCATCCTCCTCGTATCTCAAAAGGCAGTGCCATTCACAGACCCTCTCCATAATTAATATTACCTTCCACCCTTTCAGTAAAGTACTGTATAAATTAAATTGTATAACACATAAACAACATTTTCCATTTCATATAGGACGGACATGAGATCTGCTTTGTGGGAGATGAAGCTTTCCGCCAGCTGTCTGCCTTTGACCCCAGTGGAAATGAATTGCTGGATAAGGTACTCTGTCCTTTATTAAATCTTCAGCTTCAGAGAGGAAGCATGTGGTTTATTTATAATGTCTGTGCTTTTTAATCATATGATTTGTTTCTTTCTCAGGCCATGGCTGCTGATAAGAGCGACGAATGGTTTGCGAAACATAAAAAGCAGAAGGCGTCAGCATGAAGGCTTTCAAAGTCTTCTGATCTCTGCAGAAAAGTCAAAATAGCAAAATTGACCGTTCATTACTGTCTTTGATTTCATTGTTGCAATATCGGTTTGTGTGGCTTTATACGTTTGCGTTGATTAGAAGCAACATACGTCCACACAGGGATGTTTATATACAAATGTTTAATTTGTATTTGTGCATAAAATTATACTGGAAGCATTAAAAATATAAGTGCTAAAATCTCACGATACTTGTTCCGCTGGCTTTAATTATTTTGTTTGGATACTGATGATAAATTCTAAAGAGTAATCATTGTGAGAGTAAGCTGAAGCTTTAATATACACTCAGTTGCCACTTTATTAGGTACACCAACCTTGTAACTACACTCACTGGCATTTTATAAGGTAAGCCAATCATGCTGGTTTGCATGTATACATTTACATATTGTTTGGGGCTTGGGCCATTCTCAGCACAGCAGTTATTCCAACATGGTTTTGTGTGTGTGTGTGCATGTATCAGGCACAGCAGTTTTGCACAGTTTTTAACAGTGTGTTAGACAATTCCTACTGGTATACCTCATGTATGTATCATTCATCCTCCAACCTTTATTGGTTGACTGTTCTCCACACAGCAGTGACACTCAGGAAAAAAAACAAAAGTATGCGCACACACACACACACACACACACACAAGTTTTATATCAAATTCAGAAAGGAAGATGCAAAATTGCAAAACTGATATAATTCTGATTGTTTTACTAATGATATCTTGTACGTGTTGCTCACTTGCTGTTAAATTCTCAAATCTGATTGGTCAGAAGGTGGTGATTAATTTTCTGTAACAGCAACTCTGACGAGTGGCAGTTGAGATCACAGGTTTATATTAACGCACTCAGTATTAAACAGGTTGAATAAATAATGCTATTTAACCAAAAAAAAAACTGTCATTGTTGATATGGTGATATTGATATTTTCTGTAAGGAGACGTTTATGTACCCTTGTGTGGAAGGAGTCTCCAGTGTCAGTGCTTCATAACAGTCAGTTTTCAGTCTACAGGACAAAGGAAACACGAGAGGCAGGAGAAATTACTGTTTATAGATATTAGAACAAAAGTGATTATAGGAACGTGTCTGGTGGATGTTTCACAACGTTATGTATGTCGTTGATGTGCCATTCATCAATAAATTAAAAAATGTAATTGTTGGCAAATCACTGTGGTATAAGAGGAATAAAACACTTCAGGAGGTGCTGTTATTGTTAACTAGTCAATTTTTGGGTGGTAAAATTAACTCCACTTCATGCTGAGCCTCATCACACATTATTTTCCTGCAACAGCATGCCACAAAATATTTCATTCTTTAGATAACAAACACTGTTTGGCCATTTTGTTACTTGTGATAGGAACATTAAACATGATAGACATACTAAATGTCTTTTGGTTTAAATGTTATTGTCCCCTTTATTTTTCCTGCACTCAGATGTATATACACTATATGGCCAAACGTTTCTGGACACCTAACCACAACACTCATTTGTGCATTTTGAACATCCCATTCCAGGTTTAGTCCCTCTTTACTTTTATAATAAGCTCCACTCTCCTGGGAAGGCTTTCCACTAGATTCTGGAGCATGGCTGTGGGGATTTGTGTTCATTCAGCTATAAGAGCATGAGTGAGGTCAGGCTGGATGAGGAGGTCTGGGGTGCAGTCGGTGTTCCAGTTCATCCCAAGGTGTTCAGTGGGGTTGAGGTCAGGGCTCTGTGCAGGACACTCAAGTTCTTCCAAACCAACCTTCTCAGAACATGTCTTCATGGAGCTCGCTTTGTGCACAGGGGCACTGTCATGCTGGAACAGGTTTGGTTACATGGACTGTAATGTTACGGTATACAAAGACATCTTATACAGTTGTGTGCTTCTAACTTGTGGTAACAGTTTGAGGAAGGCTCACATATGAGTCTGAAGGTCAGGTGTCCACAAACTTTTGACCCTGTTGTGTGTTTGATTTCATTCTTTCATTTGATGTTAAGTGATTTTGTATATACATTACCACCCCTGCTGGAAAAAAAAATGAGAAACTCTCATAGAATTTGTAATGGTTTTAATGGTTTTACTGGAAACTCTAATGGTCTCTACTGGTAATTTGTTACCTTCTATTGGTGGCATGTTATGTCTAGTGGATGCCATTAAGGACCAGTAAAAGTAATGGTTTTAATGGTTAGCTGATAATTTGTAATGGTATTTGTAGTGGAAACCATTAGAATTTCTGTGATTTTTTTTTTTTTTTTTTTTTCCAGCAGGGACTACTTTCAGGTGTTTTAAGATTTAATAAATTACATATTTTCCGTTAGGACTGACAGGACTGTTGTTTTGAAACTATGTTGTGTGCATTTTGGAGTAAAAGCTAAGCTCCTGAGCCTAGCTGTGTCTGCCTTCACGCCTCAGCACAGGAGCAGGAGGAGGAGCAGCAGCAGGAGGAGGAGGAGCAGGAACAGCAGCAGGAGGAGGAGCAGGAACAGCAGCAGGAGGAGGAGCAGGAGGAGGAGCAGCAGGAGGAGCAGGAGCAGAGGAACAGGAGGAGGAGGAGCAGCGGCAGCGGCGGCGGAGGAGGGGCAGGAGGGAACTGAGCGGAACTCAGCGCATTAGCGCTTTCACAGACGACTCTTAGCTATAATGTAAGTGTTACTCAGCCAAGAAATCTCACATTTCTTCATTTCTTCTTCAGGAACAACGAGAAGCGTTTTCATGCCGTGTAACTTCCTTTGTGCGCAGTGGCAAAGAAATGCCGAGGAACTGTAATCATGTTTAAAGCTCGAGCTACCGCAGCTAACTAGCACAAAGCTGTCAAAACTGTAGTAGGCTAGAGTTACCCAAACAAACAGCTAGCTTAGTTTAGCTTAGCTTAGCTTAGTTTAGCATAGCTCGGAAAATAAGCTTGCAAGACTCACTGTCCGCCTGTTACTCTGCAAATTATTCGTTATTAGATGTCAGTATACTCAGAATACAGATAAAGGTTTTAGTTTTATCCAGCTAAAAGTAGAATTTTGTCCTTCCCAGCTAGCAGTATAGCTAATGTGACTCGGTGGTGGAAACCTGTAGCTCTGCAGCTAGACTGTACACTTCATGTACCATATGGAGATCAGCAATAAGGGCTTGATGAAAGGTAGTTTCACATTTTATTTAGCTAACAGTGGCTATTAACAGTATTAATGATCTCTTTATGAAGGTTAGCCATGTGCTGGGCGTCGCTGTGATGCAGAATGGAGCTGTGATGAGGAATGAATTGAGTGTTGTGTTGTGTTGTACAGGTGTTTTGCTCTCAGTGTTGTGTTGTGTTGTTGTGTTGTACAGGTGTTTTGCTTTCAGTGTTGTGTTGTACAGGTGTTTTGCTCTCAGTGTTGTGTTGTACAGGTGTTTCGCTCTCAGTGTTGTGTTGTGTTGTTGTGTTGTACAGGTGTTTCGCTCCCAGTGATCCGCTGGCTGTTACTGAATGATGCCCCAGAGAGCCAGTGCTGAGCTGCTGGATTTGAACCCTGCTCCAGTGCAGCTATGGCCACTCTGCTCATCGCCCTTCTGCTCTTTCTGACTGGGGGAACTCTGTGCATCCTGATTTGCAGGTGATCTCCTTGTTTATTAGAAGTGTAACTGACCGAACACTCACTGATGTACATGCTCATTGTGTAGATATTGCAGATACAGTCCGCAGATGTTCACATTTCACCCAGCACACCTTTTCCTGTACATGACTATCGTGTGACCATGTTACTGAGTAACACTGCTGTGCCAGCCATGCAGCATTCGAGCAGAGATTTCTACACTTATTCTTTGTAATACTTGTTCTCTGTCTGTTTGATTATTTGATTTGCATGCTTCTGGAAGTGAGTAATTAATAACAATTTATATTCACACTATCCGGTGTCACCCAAAAGAGGATGGGTTCCCTTTTCAGTCTGGTTCCTCTCAAGGTTTCTGCCTCATGTATCTTCTCAGGGAGCTTTTTTCCTTCACACTGTCTTGCTCATTATGGATCTAAATCTACAACCAGATTTCTGTAAAGCTGCTTTCTGACAATGGGCCTCGTTTATCAAGCTGAATGTGAATGGAATTATTCGTAAACCGTTTGTTTGAGCGTTTACACAAGACATTTGGTATTCA
This sequence comes from Pangasius sanitwongsei, assembly GCA_037576675.1. Lineage (NCBI taxonomy): Eukaryota > Metazoa > Chordata > Actinopteri > Siluriformes > Pangasiidae > Pangasius > Pangasius sanitwongsei. The sequence continues at coordinate 5,747,894 of CM075016.1, read as the reverse complement.
TGAAATTCCCTTAATTTTGGAAAAACGTTTTTATCCTACTCGTGCTCCAGAGTGTGTGTGAATTTACGCATAAGAAGACTAACTAATGTAAACCTCAACTTGACCTTAACTTCAAATGATATCAATTGCATGGGTTGCTGCACTTTTATATCTAGAATGTACTGTCAAGTTTAAATTGCTTGTTTTTTTTTTTATGTTCACGTTTTAGCTCACACCCTTATCCAGAGCGACTTCAAGAAGTACTTTGCTGTCTCTATCAAAAACATATTATTATTATCATATAGTAATAAATAACTTCCACTTCTGCTTTTGTGGCTTTTCTTTCACCATTTACTAACCATTTCATGTTTCCCTTTTAGTTATAAAAGTGCTATATAACCAAAATGACACTAAATAGAATTTATATAAAGTATAAACTGAAGCAGATGCTGATCAGCACTTAGGGAACTAATGCTAGCTTCATCACATTCCACTTATGAACCTTAAAAAGTGTGATGAGGCGATTTTTGTTTATATACAAATCAGATAGCTGGAGCATCCATCACTGATTCAAGAAAAAACTTTTTTTTAACTTTAGGATTTAACTAGATTTAATTATTTTCCTTCCTTTTATGGCCACATTACTTTGACATTTTTTCACTTTTACATTTTTTATCATTATACTTTTATTCTATAAGCTTGGACATGTTTTATTATGTATGTTTTTATTTTATATATTGTTTTTCTTCTTTCTGTCACTGCGATTATTTGTTGTATTTTTATTATTTGTCTATTTTATGATTGCATTTTTTTTGACTACTTTTTGTTTCTTTGTTTCTGTTTTTAGTTAATACTGTAAAGCACTTTGAGCTATATGAAAGGTAAAGTTTATTATTAATATTAGATTAGATTCAACTTTATTGTCATTGTTCAAAGTACATGTACTAAAACACGAAATGCAGCTAGCATCTAACCAGAAGTGCATAAGTGGCATATTTACAATAAATTACAAATAAGGATATATAGCTATGAGGGTGATATGTACAGGGGAATGGATGACCTATGTACAGGAGGTGCAGTAGGTATTATAAATAGGGATAAATTTGATCTATATATGTATGTACAATCAGTGTACAGTGGTGAAGACATGTTAAGAATATAACAGGAATATGAACAGGACATACAAATGAATACATACATACATACATGCATACATACATACATACATTATATACACACTGCTCAAAAATCAGATTATTAATCAGATTATAGCATCAAGTCAATTAAACTCCTGGGATATTGATCTAGTCAGTTAAGTAGCAGAGGGGGTTGTTAATCAGTTTCAGCTGCATTGGTGTTAATGAAATTAACAACAGGTGCACTAGATGGGCAACAATGAGACGACCCCCAAACAGAAATGGTTTTACAGGTGGAGGCCACTGACATTTTTCCCCGTAGAAGGTCCTTAACCCATCAGCAGGACCGGTATCTGCTCCTTTGTGCAAGGAGGAACAGGATGAGCCCTGCCAGGGCCCTACATAATGCCCTCCAGCAGGCCACTGGTGTGAATGTCTCTGACCATACAATCAGAAACAGACGTCATGAGAGTGGCCTGAGGGCCCGACGTCCTCTAGTGGGTCCTGTGCTCACTGCCCGGCACTGTGGAGCTTGACTGGCATTTGCCATTGAACACCGGAATTGGCTGGTCCGCCACTGGCGCCCTGTGCTTTTCACAGATGAAAGCAGTTTCACCCTGAGCACATGTGACAGACGTGAAAGGGTCTGGAGAAGCTGTGGAGAACGTTTTGCTGCCTGTAACATCGTTCAGCATGACCGGTTTGGTGGTGGGTCAGTGATGGTCTGGGGAGGCATATCCATGGAGG
>CM075016.1:5706447-5735932 GCA_037576675.1 Pangasius sanitwongsei | reverse complement strand
AGTAATGTAATTTCAATTCTCTGTATGTGCTGAACATGTGGCAGAATTGACAATAAAGCTGACTTTGACTTTGACTTTGAACTCACATACTTTTGCAGGACCCTTACAACACTACAGAAAACATGCACTGGGAGTGGAACAAGCTCACTTTTGACTGGAACCCTGGACAGTTTGTCTTTAAGGGTGACTTGGATGTCAATGTTAGGACCGCCTCAAAGTATGTAACCTTTTTTTAATGACCTGAATTTAAAATCTTAAAACCAAACCTAAAAATCCTTCGTATTTGGGTCAGCAGTATTTTTTATATTGAAAATTAAGTGTTCTGTTTTTTTAAATTGCAATAACTTCCATTTTAATTGCATAATTTCATCTGATTGTCATAATGTAGGAACGATGTAAATTTCTAATAATGCTTGGTATACGTTTGATATTATGTAGACCACCACTACAGGCTAGACGCTCCATCTATTGAAAATAATCACAACTTGTAATTACAATAGCTGTCAAAATACCCCCCAAATCATTCAGCCCTAGTCAATATCATATCTTTTTGTTCTTTTCAGATATGATGATATCTGTTTCCTGCACCTTCCCAACCTCTGTATGACCCTGGACCTGCAGTGGCTTTGCCACGGCAACCCACATGACCACCACTCGGTTATGTTGTGCAGTGCAGAAAGTGTGGCTGACGTCACCTCGGGACAGCCACACGATTCCTACAGGGCCTTCCGCTCAGAAAACCTCAACCTCTCCATCACTATGGACCTTAACCAGAACAGCGGCACAGGTTTGTTTTTTGTTGTTTTTTTTTTTACTTTTTCCCCAGGATTTTTGTAGAATATTTCCAGCCTCTACATTTATTAGTACACTGCAGTTACTCTTTGGAATTTTTTGGGAATTTTTTTTATCTACGCACATTGGTGCCATGAGACTTAAAAAATAAAGATAAAATAGTGTTAAAATGTTTCTAAGTATGTCTGTTTGCTTTCAGAGCCATCTCAGCCTCGAATACTCCTGTATAGCAGCACTCTGCGCTGGATGCAGAACTTCTGGGCCACATGGACCAGTGTGTCGCGGCCCATCTGCAGAGGAAAACTCTTCCACAGCCTCAGGCCCTCCCGCAAGAAGCTCGGCCAGCACTACAAACAGCTGTCCTACACGGCAGCATTTCCCCAGCTGCAGGTCACACACTGGTCACCTTGTTTACCCATTCACACACACTTAAGCACACACACAAAAAGCATTTTGAAGAAGTATTGTATGTTCAGACAGATACAGATTATATTGATCTTGTTTCTGGGAAGTTGGCTTCTTACAAAGCACATGAAAAAAGAATAGTTCATAACCAAAGAGGAATGAGCAATAAGTAGTTAAAATATATTTTTAATTTTTTTTAAATATGATGTATTGATCCCTGGAATAAGGTTATTTGTAGCGTATTACACACTAACAGTGCATTTGTTACAATGTTCATTTTGTAAAAATGAAAACTAAGACAAGTCACTCCTCAGTGACTTTTATTCAATGACAAAAACTTAAGCTGACTATATAATAATTCATCGTTCTCCTCAAAAGTTTACATCCACCTAGGCTAAAGATATACATCACAGTATTTCACAACTCCACACATTTCGTGTCACCATACATTGCCTGTGATAAGTCATTTAGGGTCTCTACTTCATTTCCGTAATTTCAAAATAATTCCCAAGTGACAGATTTACTTCCGATTTTATTTACTGTATCGGGTTTTCAGTGGGTCCGAAGTTTACATACACTTTGTGACATTGTTGACATTGCCTTGTTAAATTTTTTTTGTTTCATTGGACCAGAGAACACTCCTCCGAATGTCTTGGTCTTTGTCTTTATGATCACCTGCAATCTTCAGCCTGTTTTTTTTTTTTATGCCTACCTTGGAGTAAGAGTCTTATTTCTTGCATGACAGCCTTTCGGGCCATGGTGATTTAGGAATCTTTTAATGGGAGCATTACACAGTTTGGTACCTGATGCCTCCAACTCCTTCACCAATTCCTTTGTTGCTGTCCCTGGGTTCAGTTGAACCTTTCAGAACAATGTTCATTCATCCTTGGGCGTTAGGGAGCTTGAAAGATTTTTATATTTGCACGCAATTTTTGTACAGATGCTTGTGGTACCTTCTGTTGTTTAGAAATTGCTCCTCAGAAGAAACCTGATTTGTAGAGATCCATAGTTTTTTTTTTTCTGAGGTCTTGGCTGAGTTGCTTGGATTTTCCCATGCAATCAAAGGTAAAAAGGCACTGGCTCTAAAGGTAAGGCCCTTAAATACAGCCACCAGTGCACTCCCAGTTAACTCCTAATTTGCCATTGGCTGATAAGAAGCTTATCATTTCATTCATTTAAAAAACTGAGATTGAATATCTTTTAGCCTAGGTGTGTGTAACCCTGTGGTCTCAACCGTGTATGACAACGTAACAACATTTCAATAAATAAAAACAAGATGAAAATGTACGAATTGGCCAGTTGGACAAAGGTGAAAATCCCCTCATCTTTGCACACTCTCAGCAATTCTACAGGAGAATTAATCAAGACGTGTGCGTTGCTTCTCTGATCTGTGTATATACACTCACTGTCCACTTTATTAGGAACACCTGCACATTCGTGCAGTGATCTAATCAGCCAATCATGTGGCAGCAGCGCACTGTGGCAAATCATGCTGATGCAGGACTAGAGCTTCAGTTAAAGTTCACATCAAACATCAGCATGAAGAAAAAATGTGGCATGGACGTTGGTACCAGAAGGGCTGGTTTGAGTATTTCAGAAACTGTTGATCTCCTGGGAATTTTACACACAGCAGTCTCTAGAGTTTACACAGATCAGTGCAAAAAACAAAAAACACTGAGAGAGTTCAGAGGAGAATGACCAGACAGGAAGTCTGTAGTAACTCAAATAAGCACTCTTTATAACCACAATGAGCAGAAAAGCATCTCGGAACACACAGCACATCAAACCTTGAGGTGGATGAGGCATAACAGCAGAAGACCACATCAGGTTCCAGTTAGGTGTTAAACTGAACACTGGTCCATTAGCCAGAAAGCAGAGGATTTTAAGACTCGAGTCAGTGATTTACTCTTGAAGGTAATCCTTGATGATTTTTCTGCTGTTTACAGGTTCATTATTGGGCATCTTTTGCTCAGCAGCGGGGAATTCAGCTGGAGTGCAGTAAGGGTCATATCTTCACCAGAGGAGCACAGAGGCTTATACCACAGGGTGAGAGTGAACACATTACATTTACAGCATTCATCACATGCTCTTATCCAGAGCAAGTTATAGAAGTGCTTTGTAGCATCAAAAACATCCTCAGTAGGTACAGTACTCACTAGTACAGTAAGCCAGGGTATAAGAATACCATCAAGCTAGAAGCCTGTTAAAAAGGAGTGAGTACAGCATGAAAACCACAGGTCAGGGGTTTTATTTATTTAATTAAGTTAGTGCTCATTAAATCCTTTGTCAAGAGGACTTCAGTCTTGGTTTGAAAACAGCCAGTGACTCAGCTGTTTGGACTTCCAGGAGAAGTTTATTCCACCAGCTGGGTGCCCAGGACAGAGAAGACTGATGCGTGTCTTCCTTGTACCTTGAAGGATAGATCTGTTTTAGCTTTGTAGGTGAACATCAGTGTTTTAAATCTGAAGCGAGCAGTTATAGGAAGCCAGTGGAGAGAACGCAGCAATTGGGTGATGTGGGAGAGCTTGGGGAGATTGAAAACAAGTCTGGCAGCTGTATTCTGGATCAATTGTAAGGGTCAGATGGCATGCAGGGGAAGACCTGCCAGGAGCGAGTTACAGTAGTACTACAGTGGGAATAAGCATGTGTGTTTTGTGTGGTTGCAGCGGGCACAGTGATGAGGAGACTAATCTCAGAGTGGAACGTGACTCAGATGGTGAGCGAGCTGTCCTTGGTCACCGTACACCTGATGTCCTCCAGCTCAGACGAGACAGCCGACCACCAGATCAACGCACAGGTGAAGAAGACCCATTTACTCAGCCTGTCTTCGCTCAGCTATCAGAGACAAAGCAACCGCATGGAGGAGGTGAGACCACATATTCACAACTCAGTTTAAATCATTTAGAACAGTCTAAATTATTTAAATAAAATTGTAATTATGACATGAATCTATACAATTTCTAGTTCATCCTTATCATCTTCTAGGACTGTGCTCAAGCAAATTTAAATGTTTAATTTGGATAAAGAAAATGTGGTGTGGCATGGTGGGGCAACAGATCACAGTCTGATCCTGAGCTCCAGTTACTGTCTGTGCAGAGTTTCACACGGTTTCCTAATATCTCTGTGGGTTTCCTCAGGGTACTTTGGGTTCCTCCTACTCCTCCTTCCTAAAGCAATGCTGGTAGCTGGGTTAGCTACTCTAAATTGTGTGTAAGGGTGTGTATGACTATATGCAATGGGCCGGAGTGTTTTCCTGCCCTGTTCTGTGTGTCACTGGGATAGGGTCCAGATCCATGGCAATGTAATAGCTTCAAAATTTGGTAGTTTTGTCACAGAGGTAGCTCTTTTTGCAATAATGCCAGTCAGTCAAACATTTGTCGAATTGTCCTCGAACAACAATCATTTGTCTTTTTTTCTTTAAATGGATGCTTTGTGGATTGTGTAAAACTTTTAATTAGTTGATAAGATGATATTAACCAATTACTTAATAGTTGATATTAACTAATAGTTAATATAATTTTTAAGAATTATGGTGTTATCACTTTTGTTTCCAAAGGAGGTCAGTTCAAAGGACGAGTGCAATGCCTCCTACACGCACAAGCTGTGTTTGGTGGATCTGCGTGCCTCGTGGACTGCTACCAACAGGAACATCGCCTTCGGTCTGTATGATGGTTACAAGAAGGCAGCCGTACTGAAGAGGAACCTGTCCACAGAGGCACTGAAGGGCCTGAGGATTGACACACAGCTTCAAGCTAAGAAGCTTAAACGCTCCATGTCCACTTACACCCCTAACACTGCACTTTCTACCCCTGTTGTACCTACTGCCAATCGCACAGAGAAGAACCAGAATGAAGGTGCACAGCTTTCCAATTCTTATTTAAGCTGAATGTATTATGGAGACTTTATGATTGAATCTGTATGTTTGTGGTTTCCAGGCACGTCCATGCTGCAGAAGCTGATTGAGGAGACAGATAAGTTTGTGGTGTTTTCTGAAGAGGATGCTGGGGTGAGCGACCAGCTGAGCGGAATCGCAGCGTGCCAAACAGACGACGTGTACAACCACAACTGGTGCATTGAGCTTGTCAACTGTCAGGTAGAGGACAAATCTTCCCTTTTTTTTGGAAGCTGTTTCCATCTTGTTTGGATTCTATCTGAATTGTATCATGTTGCCCTTTCTGGTTTCGTTTTTTATGTTTAGATGATGCTGCGAGGCACTGAGACGGCAGGGTGTGTGCTCGTCTCGGCTGCAAAGGCTCAGCTTCTGCAGTGTGAGCATCATCCCGCTTGGTACAATGACACACTGAAGCAGAAGACCACTTGGGCGTGCTCATTGGACTGTATGCAGTATTTTGCCACCATGGAGCCCAATCCTTCAGAACAGGAGGATGGGCAACTGTGGCTAGAGGTGAGTTCATTTACCTGCCTCAGCTGTATAAGAGTGACTTCAAAGTGACAATTTCCATGTAATGTACTGATGTTTGTTAATGCAAGCCGTTCTTGTCCAGTCTAGGTCGATTGCCACATCAGCCATCCTGGAATTTCAATGAAAGGAGCTGAATTCTGGTTAATGTTTTTAACATTTGAAGTAAATGTTGGTGTGTCCTGTTTTGTGAATGTGCAGGTGAAAAACATTGAGGAACACAGACAGCGGACCCTGGACTCTGTACAGGAGCTGATGGAGAGCGGGCAGGCTGTGGGCGGCATGGTCAGCACCACCACAGGTACACTGCTGTTCTTGCACTATAGGGTCCTTTGAGTCCATTAGACTATTAAGCTGGCAGGCAATGACAAGAAGAACCTGTACTGTGTAATAAATGTTTGTACAGACACAGTCTGTAATGGGATGCTCAGCAAGCTCATATGGGTGTGATTGATCAGGTGCCCACAAACTTTTGGCAGTATAGTGTATGTGATGACTAATTTAAACTGAAATAAAATTAAGTAGTTAACTAAGGTAGTAGAAAGTAGTTAACTACTGGGCATTTTGAGCACAGTTTATTTATATGTTTTATTTATGTGAGTGACATTCGGTTGAGTATCACAACAGTAACTTCTGTCATGCCAGCACAGATACAAGGAGCTGTGTATCACAGCAGTTTGTTGATTTGTGAGTTGCATCTTGGTAATGTTGTTTGCCATGGGCAGTGAATATATTGATGTGGATATATTCCATGTGCATTAGACTGGAACCAGCCGTCACATGTGCAGGAGACTCAGCAGGTCCAGCGCATCATCTCACGTTGCAGCTGCCGCATGTACTACATCGGCTACAGTCATGATATTGACCCAGAGCTAGCAACACAGATCAAACCTCCAGAAATCCGTGATCGCCATGAAAAAGAGGATCTGCTCAAGAAGCAAGCTGGTAGGGCCAGCAATTTTCTTGAAATGACACCGTAAAAAAAAAGGTAAAATTCTCTGTTATATTGTGAGAGTATTTAAATCAAGCTTACATTCCTGTTCTGCCTGCCAGGTGCAGTAGACACCTTCACCCTTATTCATAATGACCTGGAGATCTCCACCAACCCTGTGCAATATGCCATGATTCTGGACATCGTCAACAACCTTCTGCTGCATGTGGAACCCAGACGCAAGGTTGGAGATTTTTGCGAGTAGTCTGAAAGGTTGCTGGGTTTAAAGAGATGGGCTTTCTAAAATGCACTCTCACTCACAGGAGCACAGTGAGAAGAAGCAGCGTGTACGCTTCCAGCTGGAGATCTCCAGCAATCCTGAGGAGCAGCGCAGCAGCATTCTGCACCTGCAGGAGGCCGTTCGCCAGCATGTGGCCCAGATCCGTCGGCTCGAGAAGCAGATCTACTCCAACATAAGGGTCAGTGTCTAAAACCTGCCAGCCCTTCAGATGTTTGTGTTCTTTGGTGGACCTAGCTCAGTGTTACACAAATTTTCAGTGTTGGCTTATTGGTTTATCTGTGGTGGTTCCTAAGGCAAGGGTTGAGATTCACCGAATTATCTGGGCTATACCTGGGTAGAATACTGTATATGTTTGTGATAAAGTTAAATGTTATGAGATTATTCTGGTAATGATAATCATACAACACAATATTACAGTTTTTGAAATAGCACATTACATGCACTGTATCATAACAGTGTAGAAATACTGTTTTGTATTATTTTTCTAGTAAACGACCCTGTTTAAAAAGCAGTTTTACATGTTTAGTTAAAATGGACATAGCTTTAGGGCTTTTTTCCACTGTAAGTTTACACACTTTGCTTGGACTCCTGCAGTCCCAAGCTGAGGAACTAAGAGGAGATGAGCTGTCTGACATCAATATGCGCCTGCAGAATCAGCTCAATCAGGAGAAGACTGACCTGCAAATGAAAAGTGAGGAGCTCAACATCCTCATCAGGTGGGTGTGCATTGGTTCACCGTGAGCAACATGAGTATTAGGGTGAAAAAAATAATGGTCCTAGTGGCTGTCTTTATGATAATAAGCTGATAATTAAGAGTTCCCTCCGAAAGTATTGGAACGACAAGGCCAATTCTTTTGTTTTTGTTATACATGGAAGACTTCTGAGATGATAGATCAGAATTTCAGCTTTAATTTCCTGATATTTACATCTAGATGTGTTAAACAACTTGGCACATTTGGAGACAGACCACCCAATTTTTAGATGAGCAAAAGTATTGGAAGAGATAAGTAAATAACACTTGATATTTGGTTGCATGTCCCTTGCTTGCAATAACTGCATCAAGCTGGCAACCCAGTGACATCACCAAACTGTTGCATTCTTCTTTTGTGATGCTTTTCCAGGCTTGTACTGCAGCTTCTTTCAGTTGTTTGTTTTGGTGGCTTCCACTTTTTTCCCCTGATGAAGTCCTTTGTTGTGATGGCAGTGTGTTTTGGATCATTGTCTTGCTGCATGACGAAGTTTCTCCCACTTAGATTGGATGACTGTTGTTCTTGGGTTTTTTCTCACAGCTCTCACAATGTTTGTCATCATCTGCTGTTGTTTTCCCTGGCCGACCTGTTCCATGTCTGGTTGTTAGTAAACCAGTGGGTTCTTTCTTTTTCAGGACATTACAAATGGTTGTATTGGCTATGCCCAATGCTTGTGCAGTGGCTCTGATTGATTTTCCCTCTTTTCTCAGCTTCAAAATGACTTGCTTTTCTCCCATAGACAGCTCTCTGGTCTTCATGTTGGTTGATTTTTTTTTTTCTTTTTTAACAACTAATGCAGTCATCAAAGGCAAAACCCAGAGCTCAAACCAAGACATTCAGAGCTGTTAATTGTTTAATCAATCAATCTAACAGGGCACATCTGGTCAACAAGAAACACCTGTCAGTCATAACATCTAGAACATCTAGATAAATATCAGGAACTGAAAGCTAAAATTCTGATCTAACGTCTGATATATCTTATGATCTCAAACCGAAATGTCTTCAGTGTATAGCGAGAATGAGAATTATCCTTGCCAGGACTGCAATTGCATAGTTAGGTGGTTATATTGGAAAGCTGACAAAAATAACCACTTTATTTCCAGATGTTTTAAGGACTTCCAGCTGCAGCGGGCAAATAAGCTGGAACTGCGAAAACCACCAGAAGACGTGAGTGTGGTGCGTCGTACCGAAATCTATTTTGCTCAGGCACGCTGGTGTCTCACAGAGGAGGACGGCCAGCTGGGCATCGCTGAGCTTGAGCTGCAGAGGTTCATGTACAGCAAGGTGAGCTTGGTATCTACAGAAAATTGTTGCCCTCAACCCAAAACACACAACAGGGTTGATTCTCTTCCTCCAGTTGGGCCAGTTCAGTTTGGAATCACTTTCTGACTGCAGTCGAACTGCACTAGATTTTGATTGGAACCGGACTGAAACCACCTTGCTCAGATGCTTTCTGACACGTTGTTTTGGTCTGCACCTGAGTGAGACTGCAGTGTTCTCAAAAAAAAATAAAAAATTACATCAAAGGATGATTCAAACAGACTAAATGCTGCATATGTGAAAGCACACTTAGGATATTTATGGGAAAATAACAACATAAGTTGTTATAAGTTTATAATGGGGAAATAAGTTCTCACTTTGATTAGCGTTTTCCACACCAATCTGAGTTAAAGTCACCGGAGCCTCATCATCTTCTCTTCACTCAGCTTCTCACTGTTTGTGCCGTCTGTGCTTGCATCACTGGGTAAATAATCACCAATTAATGCAAAACATATATGTGCTCTTGTGTGCTTTGATGACGATGTGACAGAGCAGGTGCATCAAGGACAGCCGCCATCTGATCACAAAACGGAATTGATTAGGTTTAAGTAGAGATGTCAAAGTATATTATTAGCAGAAAAACACAATTTTGGTCAAAACCCAAATTTTCTGGCATGCGCCACATTATTTTAGATTATATATTTAATTGTGTATTAGCTCTGTGTTCTCCAAGCTCTTTCTGTGCAGACTTAGCAAAATATATATATATTTTTTTACATTTTTATGCTGTATATCTGATCATTGAATGAGATTTGGAGAGAGAGAGAGAGAGAGAGAGAGAGAGAGAGAGAGAGAGCTGTGAGAGAAGCCCTGAGAGAGTGTGTGAATCTTTTCAGCCTTACATGTACCTCAGGATTTATTTATTTATTTATTTATTCATTCATTCATTCATTCATTCATTTATGGTTTGTTTAATGATGTGCAGTGTGAATGGAAACCAAACTAAATAGCAAGCAATCCAAAAGTTCAAATTTTGCTCTGATTTGTGCTCAGCAATCATGCTAACATATTTGCATAGTCAGGCACCACCACTGTGTGTTTTGTCTTTTAATATGAGGAAAAGTAGTTTAATTTATTTCTGCTTTTCCCGCAGCTGAACAAATCTGATGACACAGCAGAACATCTTTTGGAACTTGGCTGGTTCACGATGAATAACCTGCTTCCCAATGCAGCTTACAAGGTACTGTAGTATGCATTCATTCAAACAGGAAAACAGCACATTATTTCTTTCAGTTGAAGCTTTTGGACACAGAGAACTAGACTAGTTGTGTGTCTGTGAAAGACTTTATTACCTTGGTTTTCCAGAGATCACTACCAAGACAATGTTTAAATATAACTTTACTGTAACTCTTATTGTTGGTTCAGGTTATTGATGCTAGTTTCTAAGTCTTATAACTTTTCTACTTGGTCTCTCTTGTGCAGCATGTGAGGGTATGTATGGTATTGAGTATGTGTGCCAGTCATCTTTCCCATTTCAACTGTAGAAAATACACTAATATGGCCAAAGTTTGTGGACACTTGACCATCACACCCATATGTGGTTTTTCCCCCCAAACTGTTGCCACAAAGTTGGGAGAACACAATTGTCTAGAATGTCTTTGTATGCTGTAGCATTACAATTAAATTAAGAGGCCCAAACCTGTTCCAGCATGACAGTGCCCCTGTGCACAAAGCGAGCTCCATGAAGACATGGTCTTCCAAAGTTGGAGTGGAAGAACTTGAGTGTCCTGCACAGAGCCCTGACCTCAACCCCATTGAACACCTTTGGGATGAACTGGAACACCGACTGCACCCCAGACCTCACTTAACATCATAGCCTGTCCTCACTCATGCTCTTGTGGCTGAATAAGCACAAATCCCCACAGCCATGCTCCAAAATTTAGTGGAAACCCTTCCCTGAAGAGTGGAGGTTATTATGACACCAAAGGGGGACTAAACCTGGAATGGGATTTTAAAAACGCACATATGGGTATGAGGGTCAGGTGTCCACAAAGTGTTGGCCATATAGTGTACATGGCATCTGCTCTCTGGTCAAAAAAGCTTGCAGGAATTTACTGTTTGGTTTTGTCATTATTTGCTTGATTTTAGTCCTACGTTTTCTTTTGTGATTTTTTTGTTTGTTTGTTTGTTTGTGTTCCTGTATATTCATCTGCCACTGCTATACTAGTTTATTTAGCATTTTTGGTTTAAAAAAGAACATAAATTTAAAAAAAAAAATAGAACCATACTAATTTTGGCATGAGTGTGCTCTAAATGTGAGTTACATGATACATGCTGTGTTTTTTTTGCTGTTTTGCATTGTAGGTGGTGTTACGTCCGCAGAGCCCCTGCCAATCAGGACGTCAGCTTGCCCTTCGCATCTTCAGCAAAGTTCGTCCTCCTGTGGGCGGTATTTCTGTCAAAGAGCATTTTGAGGTCATTTGGATAGAATTCTACCAATGCTAGCATTGAAAGTGCTTTAGAAGTGCAAAATATCCTGTTAACATTTGCTTTGCACCATGTTAAAACATGTTTTAATGGCTAGGTCAACGTGGTCCCACTTACCATCCAGCTGATGTACCACTTCTTTAAGAGAATGATGGGATTTTTCTTCCCTGGAAGAAATGTCGAGGAGGAGGAAGTTGGAGACGAGGAAGATAAGTTACGAATGGTCACCACAGGTTTGAACTGTTTCTCTGGCTTTTTTCCTTTTCTGTGTGTAGCCATGACATGCTGATATCCATACCGCTCTGCCTGCTAATATTAGTTTTAGCTCTCCTGCGCTTTGGGAATATTGGCTTTCTAATGGCTGTGCCCAAGGACACACTGATAGCTCAGGTCTGGCTATTAAAAGCTCAGCTCATTGACATTGAGTGGAGATACTCATGATACAGGGTCATCCTTGTGTGTGCACAGTAAGAGATTCTCAAATCCCTCTTCTCTCTCACAATGCAGGTGTTGTAAAACCAAGGCAGCTATCTGAGGACTCTATAGGGGGGCTGGGCCCCAGTAAAGGAGTCACGCAGGGGATGAATCGCACAGCAGGGGTCCGGAGGTCATTCCGTAAACCACCGGAGGTAATGTCACATTTTGCCATTTCACAACAGCATTAACACATTTGAAATCTTGATGCCAGTTTACATTACTGAGACCTATCTTCTGATCAGCCTCACATTTCCCATGTATAATTCAGTGTCTTTTTAGACGCTATCTGTTTAATCTTTTGAGTTAAAAAAACAAAACAAAAAAAAACACTGATACTTGGATTGAAATGAGCAGTAACACTTCACTTGCACAAGTCTCTAAGAACAAGCTGAGAGGCTAAAACTATGCTGCTTGATTTCGCTCCAGCATCCTATAGATGACATTGACAAAATGAAAGAGAGAGCTGCAATGAACAACTCGTTCATCTACATAAAAATCCCTCAGGTTCCCCTTTGTGTCAGCTACAAGGTGAGTGTTGCACTGAACCCCTGCTTTGCTTTTTTCACTGCAGGTTGTTATCATGGATAAACACCTTCCAATATTATTCTGCTTTGTAACTGTGCAGGGTGAAAAGAGCAGTGTTGACTGGAAGGATCTGAACCTGGTGCTGCCCTGCTTAGAGTATCACAACAACACCTGGACGTGGCTGGATTTTGCCATGGCTGTGAAGAGAGACAGTCGAAAAGCTCTGGTTGCCCAGGTATTAAAGCCCAGACTAAATTACTAGACTACATTTGCAGCTCTGATCAACATGTGAAATGATAGCGAGGCTGATTTTTTTTTTTTTTTTTTTTTTTTTTTTTTTAATAGCCTTAAATCAGAAATGTTCAAGAAAATCATTTTAAAAAACATGCACCTGTGAAATATCGTAATGTTGTGGGACACTAGCAATATTAACATCTGGTTAAATAATTATTCAAAGTAATATTTCTGTTTAAAAAAAGAAATAACCCTGAAAGTCTTTGATTCTCAATAACAACATGTCATTGTGGGTGGAAAAAGTCTAATTGCTCTGTCTGCATAATGCGCATCCACACTTCCTAGCTGAAGTGCTTTTTGTATTAAATTTAAAAAAAAAAGCTGCTAACACAATATACACACTGTAACCATAACCACACTCTTACCAGTCTTTGCTAGAATAGCCTATGCTATCTACTATGCTAGCTGCAGTAGATTAATTATTATCAGTAAAAAAAAATGGTTTAACTCTGGCGATGAGGTTATTTGCCTCCACTGAAGCTTTGAAGGCAGAAAGTCAAGAGAACGAATTAAGAAAACAATTGATTCATCTGCACCGTACATTTTGACGCATGAAGTAGAAAAAAAACATGGACGCCTCAGCAAAAGTGTGTCTTTCGTTTGCTCTGTAAGAGCAGGTAAAGCTCATAAAAAGCTACTTTAATTGCACTTACAGTTACAGGCCTGAGTGACTACTGGTTCTGTTCTACTACAGTCGACTTCAAACATTCATGCAACATTTTGGACTTAAAATTGCAGCACAGCAACAACAGTGGCAATAGCATGTAGTGTTAGCAACAAGCTAGCCGGATAACGTTAGTGATAACTCTAATGTTAATGATTAACTCCTCAAAACAGCAATTAGTATGGACAATGTTATAGACTTAACCAAGTACTGTGTGTATATTAACTGGTCTAAAGCCAATCTGGTGTAAACTAATTTAAAAGTAGAGAAAATGGACTTTACACTGTTCACAGTGTGCCCGGACATATTGATTTGATATCACTCCATCAGCATTAGGTTCAAATCAGGGATCTCATTTATCAGCGCTTGCATAGAACAGGTTTTAAATTTGTGCGTAAGAGCTGCCAGTACAAGGCATTTATCACAAGTGTGTATGCACAGCTGTAAGCATTTACCAGTGTTTTGACTAAGAAATAAGTACAAAATTTTGTTGTTGTTGATTTTTTTTTTTTTTTTTTTTTAAAGATTTTATGGCTACATGTGTGCATTCTAATTACATTTAGAAAATCTGCGATAGCTTGAAAATTCCTCATTATTATCTTTTTCTCCGCCGTATTTGGAAATTTATTGCAGCATAAGCAGTGTGAATGCACGCAAGGCAAGTCATTACTCGTCACATAGTTGGTAGGAAACTGTGAAACCTTTCTGCAGTTTCTCTTTGAAAAGTACATGTGGGTTAAAAACTCTAGAATAGATAAATCACTCCTTACTCTCAGTGAAGAGTTTCCTGCACTCCTTAGAAACACGTTCCTCCCTGCGCAAAGCTGCGCGCGTCAAATCTTTAAGCAAGGCATCATCCCAGTCAATCTTTAGACAGACCCTTTGTACGATTTTATTGTACACCTCATCACTGTCGCCTGTCTGCACCTTGTCATGGGCACCATAGTCAGTAATGAATCTGTTAATTATGCTGATTGACAATAAGTGGGATGAGAGCTCTTCATAGTCAGTTTATCTGCAGTTACACATCTCTACCTCCAGGGGTTCCTGCACACGCTGGGTTAGGAGTGTGCGTATATTCACTTCACAAGAAGAAATTGATAAATAATGTTCTGTGCATAGAAACAGACATATGCATGGTTTACACACAAAACTATGCATACACATGGTTGATAACTGAGAAGCCATATCATATGAATGAGGCTCCAGTATTTCTCCTTTTATTCCACCTTATCTTGCAATCTTGATGTGTGTTTTGTCAATTCAAGAAATGGACTGATCCAACTATAAAAAAAAAAAGGAACAAAAAACATTCATTACAGGAAGTGGCCATGTAATAAATAATAATATATAATAATATATAATAATAAAATAAATTAAATGCACAGATGTTTGTTCTTTTGTTTTAATTCCTTCTGTTTTTCTGGGGCACTCCTGGACAGATGATAAAAGAGAAGTTGCGTCTGAAGCCTGCCTCAGCCTCTGAGTCTCGGGGAAAGGCAGCAGATGGAAAGGCTGACAGCGGTGTGCAGCAGCAGATGGAGGATGAGAAGGCCCGGCTACTGATCGGCCTCAGCACCACCGACAAGAGCTCCAGCAAGAAGATCTTCAGCCGCCACAAGTGATTCCTCTCCGATGATACGACACTGTGGAGAGATCAAGCTCACCTGAGTCTCACATGTCTCGGCTTCCTTTAGTTTAGTGGACCGTGATGGAGAGCTGAACAAAGCTTTTTATTTCAAATAGATATTAAATAAATTTACTGATACTCACCTCTCAGTTGTAGAGGTCCATGCTGGCTATGGATTTCTGATGCCCTGAGCAGAAGTCCTCATGTCTCTCAGTGCTGATAATGTTAAGGACAGTTTGATCATCATCCTGCTGTCCATGAAGAGCACAGTGTTCTTTTTTTGGGATCAATGTTAAATTCTCACACACTTGTTTTTGTGCCGTAAGTGTTTCATGTATCATGGTAGTTCACTGCACTATACACAGTCTTCACTTATCAGGATAGCCATTTCAGCAAGCCCTCAGGTGTTTAAGAGGTTAGAGTTGTGTTCATTTCAGGATAAAAGTATCAAACACACATAATAGTTGTGTTTTAATGACTGCCAACATCGCTCCTGCTGGCACAGGAGACCCTTCAGAGTCTGAGGGAAAGTATTGCACCCTTTGCATTTTATGCACCTTGGAAAACCAAGAGGGATCAGAAATTGGTTTTACTCCAGAGATATACTTAATATGTAGTATTTCACACATGCTAAAATGCATTTACATTCACTTACCTAATGCCTTGCCCACTTAAGAAGTTGCACTCTCACTGAAAAGGCCCTTAAGAATCTGTTCTTTAACGCTCAGTATGTAACTGTAATTCCAGAACGTAGCAGGTATTTAATATTATATTGTTAGTGTAAGATTTACTGTACTAACATTTGTGCAATATCCTGACACAAAGTATACTGAAGATCTGTTGATCTATTAATTGTTTTATGATCTTGATATTCTTGGGGAGCATTCTTGCTAGATTTTTTTGGAGCATTCTTGATAAATCTTTTGGAGCATTCTTGATCAATTTTTTTTTTGGAGCATTCTTGATCATTTTAACACTATGGCACTTTTTGTTGTTTTTGTGTTCTTTCAATTCTGAAGTTATATTTTGCGGGTTAATATTTTTTCAGTTTCAGATAAGATTTCAAATTGCAATTATTTCAGCTTAAGTGTTAAATATTTTTCAGTTATCAGGGTGTTGCCTCTGTCTTTTGATTATTTTGATTTTTGATGTCAACACGCTTTGTAAATGAATTTTCAGTATTAAAAATCAAAGCTCCATATAAAACCTGTTGTATTGTTCTGTTAGAATTCAATTCAGAACGAGGTCAAAATCACAGCCGCCCAAT
This sequence comes from Pangasius sanitwongsei, assembly GCA_037576675.1. Taxonomy (NCBI): domain Eukaryota; kingdom Metazoa; phylum Chordata; class Actinopteri; order Siluriformes; family Pangasiidae; genus Pangasius; species Pangasius sanitwongsei. The sequence continues at coordinate 5,719,730 of CM075016.1, read as the reverse complement.
TGGTCATTTGTTTGTAGACACTCCTGATATTTGGTTTGTCACATTTTGTATGTTAACTGACATAACAATCTCAGTTCATACAAATAAAGCATCCACTCTCTCTTGCCTAACAGCTCAGTCTGTGGCTACGCTGTAGAGTATTAACTTTAGCTATGAAGCAGCAGATGAGAACATCTGCACGCCTGATCTTATCCTGAGAAGATCGTCACAGATTGTAAACAGGTATCCTCTGGAAACTATACTCAACAACTATAGGTGAACTAGAGGGTTTTTAGGACTGGGATATAGACATAAAAGTAATTTCCTCTTGCAATCTAATCAGACTCAAATCTCTGCTATAATAAATGCAAAATGATGCACTGATCTGGTTACATTTGTAAAGCATGACCAGATCCTGTATCAGAGAGGCATGGTTAGAGTACATGTTTTCCCCTTCATGATTGCCCACCACATATTATTACAAAAAGCCAATCAACTACTAGAGTATACTGTATGTGTGATATTTAGTCACATTTCTTTCAGTTCACTGTAACTCAGGTGACCACTTATTCATTCGTTTTACAGTATAATAGCTTAAAATAACTAAATGGATATAAGCAAGTACTTACCACTCTAGATGATATTTTCATATATTTTCATGGTCTGCTCCCACATATTATTGAAATTTCTCATAAAGAGTAATGAAGAAAATATAGCTTTACCTACAAAACATTTTACTAGGGCCAGTGTATCATACGTTATCCCACATGAAGATGTAGTAGGTTATATAGCCTCTGTTCTCCTGCAGCCAGTCAAATTTAGTTATCATCAAACATCTGGCTGTTTTCTGCCAGCCTCCCCTCTGGCCTTGCAGCTCTGACAGTAAAGCTCGTTAATTTATATTTATATTTAATAGCACCACAGTGCTATTGATCGCTCAAATCTAATTGATCTAAAAGATGATTCATTTTCAATAACAGAATAGTTCCATCTGCAAGGCAAAGTTTGTTTAGTTACAATTTACACAGGAACTTGTATGGTAGATGCTCCATGTAAAAGGTTTTATAAAAAAATGTGTGTAATCATTAAGATGGTGAAGTTTTTTGTAAGGAGACATAATATTTATAGAAGGAGTCTCCAGTGTCAGTGCTTTGTCACAGTAAGTGGGTAAAGTTGTAATGTTAAGTTTTCCAACGTGAGACGTCTTTAGGAATGGATGCATTGTGATTTCTCAATAGCATGATGAATCGTGTAGCTGCCTCACAGCTACATGGTCCCCAGGTTGATCCTGAACTCCGTTTCACAGGTGAATTTTCCTCCTGTGTGAGTTTTCTCCAGGTTCACTGGTTTTCTCCGATGTCCCAAAAAACATTCCTGTAGATGGATTGGCTACTTTAAATTGCTCGTAGGTATGAATGTGTGTGCCTTGTGATGAACTAGCATCCCATTCAAGGTGTATTCCCACTTCAGGCCCAGTGTTCCTGGGATAGGCTCCGGATCCACCATGACCCTGACCAGGATAAACTCTACTGAAATGAATGAACAGGTGAGGGAACCTGTTAATAGCTGTTCTAAAGTGATAACAGATACTAATTTGTTTTGTGGACTTTTCACAACATTAAATGTAACTATTAATTAATTTTTTAAAAAAAGTAAATTTAGCAAATTGCTGTGCTAAAAGGGGAATAATACACGCATCTGTTTTGAGATGTGACTGAAGTCAGGCTGCTGACGAGGGGGCGTGGCCAGGCTGCTGACGAGGGGGCGCGGTCAGGCTGCTGGTGAAGGGGACGTGACTATGTTGCTGGGGAAGGGGCGTGGTCAGGCTGTTGGTGAAGGGAGGAATGAGCATGTTGCTGGGCGAAGGGGGCGTGGTCTAACTGCTGGTAAAGGCGGCGTGACCATGCTGCTCGGGGAAGGGGGCGTGGTTTGAGATTGTGTGGTTTGGGACACAGCGCGCACAAATCAATGGTCTGAGCATCAAATCTGAGCTGGAATGACGCTCTCCTGTTCTGAAACACTAAAAGCGGTGTAAGAAATTGCTTAAATGGAGTTTTTTAAACAAAGAATTGCCATTTGAGTTCTAGTAGCCTACAGGAGCCATTATTTAATGGTTATTTAATGAATAAGAAGATCATCATTCATTTGTTGACAACATGCGCGTGCTATGGGCGGTGCTGTGAGCCAAAACAAGGTGAGGCAATCTCAGAGTTTTTGTTTGGTTTTTATTTGTTTGGATTTATCTGGGAATGTTACACTATGAATGAATCCCAAAACAGATCCAAAATGGACATGCAGCACACCAGCAGTGTGTAAAAGTCCTACCCTTTGTAGTGATATTGTCCTGTATAATAGTGTATAAGAGTGAGGGACAATAGTTGGTGTCTGTTCAGATGAATTCAAAAATATATATTTTTATTGACTTAAAGAGAAAACCAGGATTAACATGCCTATCAGTTTACTTTTATATTTCTTAATGGATCTGTGGTGTTTTGAAATCAGTCTAGTGTCTATGATGTGTTAGAGAAGTGGATTAAAGTGGTTCTTAATTCATGGACAATCTGAAAGCCTGCCTAACTAGATGCTTCTCAATTCATTCATGCATATGATTACACATACACGTTCCAGCAACTGTATTAGGAACACCTATACACCTGCTCATTCATGCTGTTATTCAAACAACCAATCATGTTGCAGCAGCAGCGCAGTGCATGAAATCAAGCAGATGCAGGTTCAGTTAATGTTCATATCAAACATCAGAACAGGGAAGAATCTCAGTGGTCTCAGTGAGTTTGACCGTGACATGGGTGCTGGTGACAGATGGGCTGGTTTGAGTATTTCAGAAACTGCTAATCTCTTGGGATTTGCACACACACAGCATTCTTTAGAGTTTACACAGAACTGTGTGAAAATCATCTAATGAGCAGCAGTTCCGCAGACGGAAAGACTTGTTGATGAGAGAGGTCAGAGGAAAATAGCCAAATTGGTTTGAGCTGACATTAACTCAAGTGACCACTGTACAACCGTGGTGAGCAGAAAAGCATCTCAGAATGCCCAGCATGTCGCACCGTGAGGTGGATGGGCTACAACAGCAAAACATCACATCAGGTTCCACTTCTGTCAGCCAGGAACAGGAATCTGACACTACAATGGAGACAGGCTCAGCCAAACTGGACAGTTGGAGAACAATGCCTAATCATTTTCCAATTTTCAGCTGTCTGGTTTGAGAAGCAGTCTGGCCTTTGTCTTCTGATCTCGCTCATCAACAGGGGGTTTCCACCTACAGAACTGCCACTCATTGGATGTTTTTTGGTTTTCATACCATAAGATGTAAGCTTTAGAAACTGTTGTGTGGAGATCCTAGGAGATCAGCAGTTTCTGAAACACTCAACCCAGCCTGTCTGGCACCAGTAACCATGTCGCCATCAAAGTCACTGAGATCACACTTAGTAGTGCACAGTTCGACTTTTCAACCTGACTATGTGACTAAAGTGTTTTTCATTTTTATGTGCAGACACCTTTTTCATCACTGGAGAAGAGGAATTTGTCCAGTAAGCAAAGGTTCCTGTCTCCCCATGACGTACTTGTCCAAAGCAGTCCATTCAGGCAGCAGAGTGACCAGTGCACATCATCCCAATTCAGTAAATGTACAAAAAGTCAAGAGACAAATTCTCTACCTACATCCACTTCCACCTTCCTGCCAGAATTTCCACACCGTGAGGGGAGACCTGCACATTTACAGGTACTCTATTACTTTGTCTCTTAATAATGTAACTAACTACTAATGCAAGTAATTCATACATTTTGTGACCCGTAATGGACACAATGAATAATCTCGTGCCATGATGTCGGTCATAACCAGCAATGCAAATTCTTTCTAGCACAAAATATTGTCCAAGAATCGTAAACAAAATATTTGTAGTCATTGATAATTCAGGGAACTGCAGTTGTATTTATAACATGCATTCTACACTCATGCTCATAGATGGAGTCACAAATGGTGACAAGACACTGATTCCTGCTGGAGAATAACTGGGCTGGAGTGTAGTGGCAGAACCATCAAGAGTCACTCGATGCCATCACTAGACAGACAGACAGATATGATGTAAAACACATATAAGATTGCATTCATACAGAACTTACAAACATTGAAAATTGTTGAGGATTAAAACACAATAAAGCCCAAAGGATTAATTCCATTGTGGTCCTCTAAAAATGTCAAATGGATCAAAATGTCAGCTTGGAATCGTCAAGCAGAACAGTGAATTAAAAAATTTCAATCAATTAATACAACTTCACAATTTTACGTTATTTAACAGCCATTTCTTCAACGCATACTTAAAACTTATTATTCTTTAAGAGAATGGAAAGTTTATTCCACACAACAGCTGCTCTATATAAAACAAGTATTTTACCCAGTAAACTATTGAATCTAAAAGGTATAATATTTGTTATACTCCCTCTGGTTGCATAGTTGTGAAGATCTCTTACTAGGTTGAAATAATTAAATTAAATTTGGGGACTAATGTATTAAGAATTTTAAGAATAATTCTCAACTTAATATGGTCAACCCTTTTTTTTCTACAGAAAGAAGGTTGAGTTTTTGAAAATGATCTATTGCCAGGTGTGTGTGGGGAGGTGTTTTCAGTTTAACCCTAATCATATTGTTTTGGGCTGTCTGAAGTTGTTCTTAATAGATTGAGACTACACAGCTGGCTCATACAGCTAGCATACACATCTGCCTAACTGTTACAAATGCTGTTTTGGTTCTGCTTAAGGCTGGATTCTCAAGTGGTTTTGTAAGCAGTTGCTAGGGTTGTCAGAATTCCTGAGGGTGGAAAGCTGCCAGCCAAGGTGTGTGGAATCTCAAAGGAGGTTATCCATGGTGCACACTGGACAAACAGTTTAGACACATTTACAGTGTCTCATTTGACATGGCTTCACTGGCGTCCTTTTCAACATAGAATACATTATTTATTGTTTTTAAAGATATAAATGAACTAGCACCTTCTTTTATGTAAGATTGCCTAACTGCATATGCTCCATGGCGATGTACAAGATAATCCAACACGGGATTACTTTCTGTTCTGTGAACAAAACACAACAGAAGTGGTGCTTTTAGTGTATACACTATGAATACATACATTCATACAAGACATACAGAAACAATCTTCAGTTTGCAATTTTGAAAAGCAGCTTAAAACATTCTTTTTATGTTACCTTTTTGTCTAGTTTTATATTTATTGTATCAATATCACCTTTTTGGGATAAATTTATAAGGGGGATAAATTTATAAATTTCAAATTCATATCCAGAATTGATATATTTCTGTAAAGCTGCTTTGTGACAATGTCCATTGTTAAAAGTGCCATATAAATAAAATTGAATTGAATTGATTATTTTATGAGCAATTTTTTATTTTACATTATTTTCAGTATTTAATTTTATTTTTTTCTGATTTACCAGGTTTTTTACGATTTTATCTTAATTACTTAATTTATGGTTACTTAATTTTTTAAAGAATTACTATTTTTTGAATTTCTATTGCATTTTCTATTGCTTCTTCTGTTATGCTTTTTTATTTTCCTTATTTATATTCACTGTAAAGAACTTGAGTTTCATTTCAGTGCATCAGAGGTGCTATATAAATAAAGTTGTTATAAAGTTCTTCTTCTTCTTCTTCTTCTTCTTATTGTTATTATTATGCCACACAGCTGTCTGAGACAATGGATGATAAGAAAAGGGGAGAACGCTGTTCTCTGTTCTCCATGTTTTTCATTAAAACCTGTGGTGAGCGATTGATGAGCATCCAGCCAAATAGGTCCATATTATTGGATTGAAGCAAAAATTCTGATGTGGTTCAAAAACCACAAAATGAGTTTCCCATGTCTCCCAGGTCACAGGCAACAACAGAACATAGGAAATTCGAATGGAGACACCACCAGAGACACCACATATGTTTATCACAGTAGGAGTTCAGCACTCTTAAAAAACAAACAAACAAAAAAAAAACTGACAAACTCTTAACCTGTGCACAAAGGGAAACCACTGCACTTTCTTCTGCCTGTACCATACAAACAAACAGAGTCATTTTATTTAATCACTCACTATCAGTAATCACTTTATGCTGTTTAGAGACACAGTGGAACCTGTGCCTATCCCAGGAACACTAGGCGAGAGGTAGGCATGTCTTTGGGAAGAAAACCAGAGAACTAGGTAGAGACCCATGCCGACACAGGGAGACCATGCACAGAAACGCCACACAGACAGTAACCCAAGGTCAGGATCAAATCATGGACTCTGGAGCACTGAGCCACCATGCAGCACCAGTAGAATCTTCATAACCTTTATTTAGTGTCATGTAAACTGAGTAGCTCATTCCACAGTTTAAGGAATTTATTGCAAGTTACTTTTATTTTTCTATTCAGGTAACTGGGGTAATAGCCAAAGGATCATTTGGCCCTATTCTGAAGGTGAATGACTGGGCAAAAGGGAAGACCTATGCTATAAAGGTGACACCAACACAAACCAACACCAACCAACACCAACACAGGCATAACACAAACAGTTTTTCCTGTCCTGAAATATGTGCTATTTTACTTAGTCTGTTTTGTTGATGGTTAGGTTTTACCCAAATCTGAGGTTCTGAGACATGGAGCCCTCGAACAGTCGAAAGTCGAGGTTATAATCCAGGTGGAGATTAACCACACACACACACACACAGATGCCTCAGATTGTGAGCAGGCTCTTGATTCATTTCTGTGATACATTCCCCCCAAAACATTTCATGCTCTTAATGCATTATAAAAAGCTATGATTTACTTCTGCTCAGTGTTTGTCAGCTTCTTCATCTCCTCTACTTTCTTACCTGTTCCATCACAGCGGCAGCTCAAACACGCTTTTGTCCTCGGTCTGGAGGACTGTTGGCAGAGTCAGAACAACCTCTTCATCAGTGAGTCATTCCATCCACATTCTGCCATTTCCTCACCTCTTCTCTCTGCTCTGCTATTTCTACTCATTTGCCAGTCTGCATTGTGTTTCTGTGAGAGTCTGTTGTTCATTGTTGTTAAACATTTATTATTTTCTGCATCTCACACACTCCCACAGTGTAGTGTTTCCAAAACTAATTCACTGATCACAATAATGATATATTAAAATAAATAAAACTTATTAAAACATATTAAATGTTAAATAAAAAATAAAAAAACATGGAATTTCAGCACCTGAGAAAATGTCTAAATCTCTCTTTCTCACTTTTTCTGTCTGTCTTGCTTTTTTTACTCTTTAGTGTGTGATTACTGCAGCACTGGAGATCTGTACACCTACTGGATGCTAACTGGCCAGTTTAAAGAGAGGGAGGTTCGGGTCTTTGCCGCTGAACTCGGCAGTGCTATAGGTCACTCACACTTATATATATACACACCACACACGCACATACAGACACACACACGACACTCCACTCAGTGTTGCAGCGTCACAGCTCCAGAGCCCCTAGTTAAATCCTGACCTCGGGTTACTGTCTGTGTGGAATTTGCTTGCATGTTCTCATCTCCTAGTGTTTGTGTGGGTTTCCTTCAGGTTCTCAGATTTCCTTCAGGACTGGTATCGCATCCAAGGTGTATTACTGTCTCACACCCAGTGTTCCCAGAATAAGCCCTGACCCTGACTGAAGATGAATGAATATTCCATCCATCCATCCATTCTCTGTACCGCTTATCCTACACAGGGTCATGGGGAGCCTGGAGCCTATCCCGGGCGACTCGGGGCACAAGGCGGGGGACACCCTAGACGGGGTGCCAATCCATCACAGAGCACAATTGCACACACACTCACACACCCATTCACACACTATGGACAATTTGGAAATGCTAATCAGCCTACAATGCATGTCTTTGGACTGGGGAGGAAACCGGAGGAAACACGGGGCATTCAATGACTGCCTGAAATCTGGAACCCATGGACATCACCAAATGCTGAGTGTCCTCCCTTAAGATGCTTTGTCAGGCCATTACTGCAGCCACCTTCAGTTGCTGCTTTTTTGTGGGTCTTTCTGCCTTCAGTGTTGTCTTCAGTAAGTGAAAAGCATGCTCAGTTGGGTTGAGGTGAGGTGACCTGGCCATTTAAGAACATTCCATTTCTTTGCCTTAAGAAGCTCTTGGGTTGCTTTTGCAATATGCCATTATCCATCTGTACTGTGACGTTCCTCCCTATCAGTTTTGCAGCATCTGACTGAATATGAGCAGAAAGCATAGCTCTTTATGCTACAGAATTCATCCTGCTACTTCTATCAGCAGTCACATCATTAACAAACACCAGTGAGCCCGTTCCATTGGCAGCCATACATGCCCATGCCATAACATTACCTCCACCATGTTTGACACATGATGTGGTATACTTTGAATCATGAGCCCTTCCTTTCCTTCTCCATATTCTTCTCTTCTCATCATCTGGTACAAGTTAATCTTGGTTTCATCAGTCCAAAGAATCTTGTTCCAGAACTGGGCAAGCTTTTTTCAGATGTTTGCTAGAGTCTAATCTGGCCTTTCTGTTCTTGAGTGTTACCAGTGGTTTGCATCTTGAGGTAAACTGTCTGTATTTACATTCATGAAGGCATCTCTTGATTGTAGACTTTAACAATGACATGCCTACCTCATCTAGAGTTTTCTTGACTTGGCTAGATATTGTGAAGGGGTTTTTCTTCACCAAGGAAAGAATTCTGCGATCATCCACTTTTGTTGTCTTCCGTGGTCTTCCAGGCCTTTTGGTGTTGTTGAGCTCGCCAGTGCATTCCTTGTTTTTAAGAATGTACCAAATTGTTGATTTGGCCACACCTAAAGTTTTTGCTGTCTCTCTGATTGGTTTGTTTTGTTTTTTTTCAGCCTAATGATGGCCTCCTTCACTTGTATTGACACCTCTTTGGACCACATAGTGAGAGTTGCCATGAACAGCTACCAAATTCAACACTTGGAATCAAATCCAGACCATTTGTCTCCTCAATTTGTCAAGAAATAATGAAGAAACATTCGACGACAATTGGCCATGAAACTGCTTATCAGTCAAATGTCCAATTACTTTTGAGCCTGTGAAAATGGAGGGACTCTGTAAAAAAATGGCTGTAATTCCTAAATGATTAATGCAATATTTTTGTTAAACTCTTGAATTAAAGCTGAAGGTCTACACTTCAGTCACATCTTGATTGCTTCATTTCAAATCCCTTGTGGTAGTGTACAGTGACAAAATTACAAAAATTGTGTCACTGTCCAAATACTTAGGGCCTTACTGTATCTAGCATGAAACACATGGAGTTGTCTCCACTTCCTGGACTTTTGGCTCAAGTGCACTCAGGTGGAAGAAGATAGATCAGGTCTGACTCCACCCCATGGAATTTTTGTTCTGTAGTGAGGAGTAAATGAATGTGACTGGGACATTGACAGCCAATGCAGGATTTAGATGTCCTATAGCTATAGGTAAATTAGGCTTAAGGAAAAAACATGCACACACACACACAATATTTTCAGTAACCCAATTGTAGCAGAGTCACCGAGTTTGTAGGCTTCAGAAAAATCATCACTGTCACCTCATTGTGACATCACTGTTACATCGTTGGGGCATCATTGTAACATCATTGCATCACTATGACATTATTGTGACATAATTACGACAGCATTGCACTGTAATATAGTTACGGTTAGGGTTAGGGTTGGGTTGGGTAAGGGTAAGGGTTAGGGTTAGGTTAGGGTTAGGGTTAACATTATTGTAACATTGTAACATTATTCTGACAATATTGTGATGTCACTATCATTGTGACATCACAGTTTCTCGTTGTGATATCACTCTGATGTCACTGGGTCCAATTGTAGCAGAGTCACTGAGTTCGTAGGCTTCAGAAAAATCATTATATCATCACTGTCACCTCATTGTGACATCACTGTTACATCGTTGGGGCATCAATGTAACAGCATAGTGGCATCAGTATGATATTGTGACAATTACGACAGCATTGCACTGTAATATGGTTAGGGTTGGGGTTGGGGTTAGGGATAGGGTTAAGGTTAGTGTAGGGTTAGGGTTAACATCATTGTAACATTGTAACATCATTCTGACAATGTTGTGATGTCTATCACATCATTGTGACATCACGGTTTCTCGTTGTGATATCACTCTGATGTCACTGTCCAATTTTTGCAGTCACTGAGTTTGTAAGCTTCAGGAAAATCATCACTGTCACCTTATTGTGACATCACTGTTACATCATTGGGGCATCATTGTAACATCATTGTGGCATCACTATGACATTATTGTGATATAATTATGACAGCATTACACTGCAATATGGTTAGGGTTAAGGTTAGGGTAAGGGTAAGGGTAAGGGCTAGGGTTAGGGTTAAGGTTAGGGTTAGGGTTAGGGTTAGGGTTATGGTAAGGTTAGGGTTAAGGTTAGGGTAGGCTTTGGGTATGGGTTAGGGTTAGGGTAAGGGTCAGGGTCAGGGTTAGGGTTAGGGTAGGGTTATGGTTAGGGTTAGGGTAAGTGTAGGGTTAGGGTTAAGGTTAGGATTTAGGGCTAGGGGTTAGGGTTAGGGTTAGTGCAGGGTTCGGGTTAACATCATTGTAACATTGTAACATTATTCTGACAATGTTTTGATGTCTCTATCATTGTGACATCACAGTTTCTCGTTGTGACATCACTCTGATGTCACTGTGTCCAATTGTACCAGAGTCACTGACTTCTTAGGCTTCAGAAAAATCATTATATCATCACTGTTACCTCATTGTGACATCACTGTTTCATCGTTGGTGCATCATTGTAACATCATTGTGGCATCACCATGACATTATTGTGACAATTACGACAGCATTGCATTGTAGTATGGTTTGGATTAGGGTTAGGGTTAGGGTTAAGGTTAAGGTTAAGGTTAAGGTTAGGGTTAGGGTTAGGGTTATGGTTATGGTTATGGTTATGGTAAGGGTAGGTTTACGGTTAGGGTTAGGGTTAGTTAGTGTAGGCTTAGTGTTATGGTAGGGTTAGCGTTAGGGTTAGGGTTACGATTTAGGGTTGGGGTTAGGGTTAGGGTTCGGGTTCGTGTAGTGTTAGGGTTAGCATCATTGTAACATTGTAACATCATTCTGATGTTGTGATGTCACTATCACATCATTGTGACATCAGGGTTTCTCATTGTGTTATCTTTCTGATGTCATTGTTTCCAATTGTAGCAGAGTCACTGAGTTCATAGGCTTCAGAAAAATCATTATGATGAAAGGGTTAGGGTTAGGGTTAGGGTTGGGCAAAGGTAAGGCTTAGGGTTAGGGTTAGTGTTAGGTTTAAGTTTATGGTTAGGGTTAGGGTAAGGGTAGGCTTAGGGTTAGGGTTAGGGATAGGGTTATGGTAAGGGTAGGGTTAGGGTTAGGGATTGGGTAGGCTTAGGGTTAGGGTAGGGTTAGGGTTAGAGTAAGGGTACGGTTAGGGTTAGGGTTAAGGTCATGATTTAGGGCTAGGGGTTAGGGTTAGGGTCAGGGTTAGTGTAGGGTTAGGGTTAACATCATTGTAACATTGTAACATCATTCTGACAATGTTGGGATGTCACTATCACATCATTGTGACATCACGGTTTCTCGTTGTGATGTCACCGTGATGTCACTATGTCCAATTGTTGCAGAGTCACTGAGTTCGTAGGCTTCAGAAAAATCATTATATCATCACTGTAACCTCATTGTGACATCACTGTTTCATCGTTGGGGCATCAATGTAACATAATTGTGGCATCAACATGACATTATTGTGACAATTATGACAGCTTTACACTGCAATATGGTTAGGTTTAGGCTTAGGGTTGGTCAATGGTAAGGGTTTGGGTTAGGGTTAGGGTTAGGGTACAGTTAGGTTTAGGGTTAGGGTTATGGTAAGGATAGGGTTAGGGTTAGGGTTAGGGTAGGGTTAGGGTTAGGGTTAGGGTTAGGGTTAGAGTAAGGGTAGGGTTAGGGTTAGGGTTAGGGTTAGGGTTATGGTTAGGGTCAGGGATAGAGTTAGGGATAGGGTTAAGGTTAGGATTTAGGGCTAGGGGTTAGGGTTAGGGTTAGTGCAGGGTTCGGGTTAACATCATTGTAACATTGTAACATTATTCTGACAATGTTTTGATGTCTCTATCATTGTGACATCACAGTTTCTCGTTGTGACATCACTCTGATGTCACTGTGTCCAATTGTACCAGAGTCACTGACTTCTTAGGCTTCAGAAAAATCATTATATCATCACTGTTACCTCATTGTGACATCACTGTTTCATCGTTGGTGCATCATTGTAACATCATTGTGGCATCACCATGACATTATTGTGACAATTATGACAGCATTACACTGCAATATGGTTAGGGTTAGGCTTAGGGTTGGTCAATGGTAAGGGTTTGGGTTAGGGTTAGGGTTGGGGTACAGTTAGGTTTAGGGTTATGGTGAGGATAGGGTTAGGGTTAGGGTAGGGTTAGGGTTAGAATAAGGGTAGGGTTAGGGTTAGGGTTATGGTTAGGGTCAGGGTTAGCGTTAGGGATAGGGTTAGAGTTAGGGTTATGGTTAGGGTTATGGTAAGGGTAGGGTTAAGGTTAGGGTAGGCTTAGGGTAAGGGTTAGGTTAGGGTTAGTGTTAGGGTTAGGGATAGGGATAGGGTAGGGTTAGGGATAGGGTTAGGGTTAAGGTTAGGATTTAGGGCTAGTGGTTAAGGTTAGGGTTAGGGTTAATATCTTTGTAATATTGTAACATCATTCTGTCAATGTTGTGATGTCACTATCACATCATTGTGACATCACGGTTTCTCTTTGAGATATCACTGTTGTCACTGTGTCCAATTGTAGCAGAGTCACTGAGTTCGTAGGCTTCAGAAAAATCAACATCACTGTAACCTCATTGTGACATCACTGTTTCATTGTTGGGGCATCATTGTAATATCATTGTGGCATCACCATGACATTATTGTGACAATTATGACAGCATTACACTGCAATATGGTTAAGGTAAGCGTTGGTCAATGGTAAGGGTTTGTGTTAGGGTTAGGGTTAGGGTAGGGTTAGGCTTAGGGATAGGTTTAGGCTTAGGCTTAGGCTTAGGGTTCGGGTTAGGGTTAGGGTTAGGGTTAGGGATAGGGATAGGGTTAGGGTTATGGTTAGGGTTTGGGTTATGGTAAGGGTTAGGGTTAGGCTTAGGGTAGGCTTAGGGTTAGGGTTAGGGTTCGGGTATCGTCACTAACCTCATTGTGACATCACTTTCATCGTTGATGCATCATTGTAACATCATTGTGGCATCACTATGACATTATTGTG
>CM075016.1:5687162-5706347 GCA_037576675.1 Pangasius sanitwongsei | reverse complement strand
CATTGTGACATCACTGTTACATCGTTGGGGCATCATTGTAACATCATTGTGGCATCACTGACATTATTGTGACAATTACGACAGCATTGCACTGCAATATGGTTAGGGTTAGGGTTGTGGTTAGGGTTAGGGTTGAGTTAGGGAAAGGGTTAGGGTTGGGTTAGGGTTAGGGTTAGGGTTAAGTTTAGGGGTTAGGGTTAGGGTTAACATCATTGTAACATTGTAACATCATTCTGACAATGTTGTGATGTCACTCTGTTGTCATATCACCCTGATGTCACTGTGTCCTCACTCATGTCATTGTGACATCATTTTGTTTTCACTGTTACCTCATTCTGATGTCACTGTGGCATCACACACACAAATGAACAGGAACACTGCACATGCTATTTAATCATATTCAATGGAATGTTTTATTTAGTAAAATACTATGACTACTTATGACTGGTTATGGCTGCTATTTATACAAAATATGTTACTGGAATAAAGGAAGGTAAGGACTCTCAGGTCAATTTTTCTGTGATTTTTTTTAGGTTTTCTTCATGACTTTGGGATAATGCACAGGGATTTGAAGGTATGGGAACGTATTATCAATTTTCAGCGTAGTATGTATAGTAACTGTCTAATTTCTAATATTGGAATGCTTTGTTGTCATTGGTTTCTCTTCCAGATGGAGAACATCCTTTTAACTGACCAAGGTAAAGCTGCTTCTGTCTCAAACTATAATACTGGTAGTGAACATTAGAGAGACACAGAGCAGCAGTGTCACTGAAAAAAAAATGCAGTTGAATATAAGTTATACAAAACAAAAAATATTCCTCTTGGTTTATTGATCTGTAAGCTATAATCACACTCAGGGGCATTTCTTATTACACCATTTAAACTTGAAGTTGGGCAGTGACTACATAGATTTTTATGACAGTAGTGTATTGTTTGATCAGCCCCTAATGTCAATAAAGCTGTCTTTAAATGGGATTAGCCATCATTTTCTCCATGTGGTTGAGTGGCAGTGAAGAGTCTGTAAAAAGTTACTTTAAATTTTGTAAAAGTCAGTTGAACATAAAGTGAGTTACAGTCAATTTTACCAGGGTAGAGATGCATCTGTCCATAGACTTGCACTGGTTTATGAGTTATTCTCACTCCTGCTAATGTGGCAAGATAGTCCTCATTGCAGAAGCAAAAATCTGTGTGATGGAGCTGGATCTGATCCAACTCCTGCTATAGGCCCAACCCTAATCATAACCCAATCATAGCAGAGTCATTGAGTTCATAGTGACATTCTGACAACATTGTGACTTCACTATCACATCATTGTGACATCATCGTTTCATCATTGTGACATCACTCTGATGTCACTGTATCCTCACTCTTACATTATTGTGACACCATTGTGTCTGTAGTTACTGTAATAAAGCTGTAAAAGCATTTCTGGGTAACAAATCCAGATGAGATTGCATCAAGTGCCTCTAAAGTTTTGCAAAAATAACAAATGACTTTCTGCTTGGCACACTGACTAATATTAATTTGGCTGGAAAAAGGCTTGTTCCTTTTCACATTTCTCTGTGCTATTCCCATTGTTCTCAGCATATTCCCACTGTATGATTATCTATGTAAGTGATGCTATACATTAACCCCCTCCTTTCTTCTTCTCAAATTAAGAGATAACAGTTTTCTCATGTTGTCCCATGTTCTGATGACTTTTGTAATAAGCAATAACATGTATATTACATAGCTGAAAAACAGTGCTGTTCCCCATCAACTGATCCTAAAACTATTTGTGCTGTCGGCTTCAGGTCACGTCTGCCTGGCAGATTTCGGACTGTCTCGTCGACTTGAGCGTGGTGAAAAAGCATTTACAATCTGTGGGACAATCCAGTACATGGGTAATATTTTGCACACAAGACTGTCTAATTCCATCTTCACAGGCAGACTGCATAGTGGATATAAAAAGTCTACAAACCCCTGTTAAAATGCAGGTTTTTGTGATGTAAAAATATGAAACCATTATAAATCATGTCAGAACTTTTTACCACACCCAATGTGAAATTACAACGTGTAAAAATTAAGTGAAAAACAGAAACATTTTAGGGAAAAATGGGAAAAAAAAAAAAAAGTTACAAGTTACAAGTTACAATTACCTGGTTAATCAGTGAAATTCTGATTAACCCCAAATAAAGATCAGCTGTTTCTGTAAGATTTTCTTCACATCTTCTTGGTTTCATCTGACTGCTGAAGCCGTGAACTGTAAAGAGCTTAAAAAGCCTGTACAGTATCTCACCAAGAGAGGGATATAAAAGAATTTCCAAAACATTAGATGTACCATAGAACACCATAAAGGCCATCATCAACAAGTGGCGAAAATGGAGTGACATCACCAAGAACGTCCCCCCAAAATTTATAAAAGCTCAACTAAATCACTACAAATCATGTAGCAAAATGTGTTAAGGTCTGATGAGACCAATTCCAAAATGTATAATAATTCCATAATTCCAAAATGTACGTTGATGCAAAAAAGCACATCACCAAAAAAACACCAAACCCACAGTGAAGCATAGCAGTGGCAGTATCATGCTTTAGGGCTGCTTTTCTTCAGCCAGAACTGCAGGTTTTATCAAGTTGGAGGGAAGCATGAATAGCTACAAATACCAGCAAATTGTAGTGCAAAACATTCAAGTGTCTGCTAGTAAGCTGAAGATGAAAAGGAATCTCAACTTTCAGCCCAACAATAACCCAAAGCATACATCCAAATGAACAAAGGATGTATGTATGGAACGGATTAACCAAAAGAAGATCAATGTTTTTGAAGGACCTTGCCAGAGCTCAGACCTGAATCCAACTAAAACTCTGTGGTGTGACCTGAAGCAGGCTGTGCACAGGAGATGCCTTCACAAACTGATGGATCTAGAATGTTTTTGCAAGTGGGAGAATATTGCCAAGTCAAGATGCTGATAGGCTCATACCCAAAAAGACTGAGTGGTGAAATAAAATCAAAATGTGCTTCAACAAAGTATTAGTTTAGGGGTGAGCACACTTATGCAACTAGGTTACTGTAAGTTTTTATTTTTATTTTTTTTCCTAAAAAGTTTCTGAATGTTTTTCACTTTATTTGTGTACTTTTCAATTCAATTTCACATTAAAGGTGAGAAAGTTTCTGACATGATTTATCTTAGTGTCATTCTTTTACTTCACAAAAAACTGCCATTTTAACAGGGGTTTGTAGACTTTTGATATACATTGTATTTGTTACTTATTTATAGCAAATATATTAATTATATTCTACATTACTGCTGAACAGCTCCTGAGGTTCTGACTGGGGGTCCTTACAGCCATGCAGCAGACTGGTGGTCCCTGGGCATCCTGTTATACACACTGGCTGCTGGAGAGGTAACGTTCTAAAAGAGTGGTCATTTGAAACAAATAGGATTGAATGTTAACTGATGGAATTATTGAATGCAATGACAATGTATACTGGGTTGTCTAGTTATCACCTGAATTGCTTGTACCATTTTAACCCTAATACTGATGAATGTATAGTATTTAAGTTAAAAGTGTTGCCGTGCCACACACGCACATACACCGCAAGTGATGGTGTTGTAGATTGTTATTGTTAATGCTAATTTTACTATTACCACTAATATTAGTATTACTTTCTAATTATTATCATCAGTATATTTGTCCTATTTGGCTATCTTTTGCACTTCCTCTATTTGTTTTGTTAGTGTTGGTTTTCCCCATTTGTATTAGTTTAGTCTCTTATTTTAGTGTATTAGTTTCTCTTTATGGGACCTAATTATTTTTGCATTACTTTTTAAAGTGTATAATAACACTAAGTCTCAGTGGTCCTCCAAACCCTTTTGGGGTGGGCTGGCCCAAAAAAAATAGCAAACAACAAAAAAATAGATGTGTTGAAATGCTTATTGATATTCACATCTCGGAACTGAACAAACCTTACGGACCATAAATCTCTTATTTTTGCATTTAGTTCCCACTTCCTCCAGAGTCAGACCACAGTGGCATGCTGACCAAAGTCACTGAGCATTCTTATGAAATGCCTCTGAGCTTCAGTCCTGCACTGGCCCTGCTAATCGCGGAGGTATGCAATGTCTACAGTTTTGCCCTTTGCCTTTGACTGAAGGCAAACACAGCTGTTGTAATCTCTCACACTTTCTTTGTGTTCTCTGGGTGCAGCTCCTATGCAAGACTCCCATGCGTCGCCTGCGCTGTCTGGAACGCTATATGAGTCAGAGGTTTTTTAATGGCTTCTCCTTTGACTCTCAGGTGCTGATGAAGATTCCCATTCTACCAGTCCTTGAGCTCAAGGATCACCCTAATCGGCCAGAGATATCAAAGAGGGGATTAACATTCGACCAGCTTCAGAACTTTGAATGTGATCTCTTTGACCCTCCTTCCTCACCCACAGATTTATCGCCTGCTATCCCTCACCAACACTGAAGAGACCTCGGGTTCTAAAGATGCATATGGTGCAATATCCTCAACCGTTTCTAGACAAGAACCAAACAAATTGACGATCTATATTTATATCTATCTATCTACAATCTATATATGATCTAGACAAACATATGTATATATGTGGGGGGAAAAACACAGTTATAGATGGTGCTTCTGTCATAGCTCTATTGTATAAAATAAAGTTGCATAAACAAATATGTAGTCTTTGAGTATATTTCTAAATGTTTGTTTTTTCTCTTAGCAATCTTTGTATCCATTGCCCTTTTTTCAAATTGGGTTTGGCTAAGGTAGAAATTTTCTGTAGGAATTGCTGCAGTATCTTTACTAAATAAGCCTACCATTTGGTAGGCTTATTCACATGTGCCATTTTGCAAGAAATGATTTCAATATAAATTATTGTATCTGTGAATGATACTATCTAACTTTTAGACCTTGGTATGACCTATTTGTGAGAGCAAAGACAAATCCAAATGGGAGCAACCTTAATAGGGCAGAAAATTGAAGACCAGATAAAGCATCATTATTAATGTTTTTAATTAGGTATCAGGGAAAAAAACCCAAAGCCCCTGTGGAGTAGGCTAAATATAACATTATCTCTTTGTAGTTCTCCCTGGGGGCCCCTCCCAGACCCCATCTACAGAAAGATGAGTGTCAGTTCCTGCATGTGCAGAGTAACATTGGACAATCCTCCTAAATCTGCACCAGTCAGGTTCAGCACCTGATCATAATCTCTATGAAGTTTGAGTTTTCTTGCACTAAACTCAACTCTCAGGGAGATTTTCCTTGCCACTGTCACCTCTGCCTTGATCAGTAGGGATCTAAATCTACACCCAGATTTCTGTAAAGCTGCTTTGTGACAGTGTGTATTGTTAAATGCATGAATAGAACTGAATAGATGTAATCACAATCAAACTGTGTGCGTGTGTGTGTGTGTGTGTGTGTATATATATAAATACATACATATATCTGGCTTTATGCTCAGGCTCATCCCTAAAGGTGGATTGCCTGAATATTTGCCTAAATGAGAAATACTGCTAAATTTGGGCCACCTCACATCAGACTTTTTAGGAGACTTTTTAGGAGATTTTTATCAGCTTAGTTCTCTAACAGTTGTCCTTGAAAACTGGATCATGGAGTTGTTGAAAAAATTCACATGGACATGTCATTGTTGCTTTGGGACATAACTGCCTAGATAATTTGGAATTCACTTGAAGTGAATTTGATCTAGTTAGACCAGGGGTGTCTGATCTTCTGGGCAAAGGGCTGGTGTGACTGGAGGTTTGACAAGGTTTGTTTGGTAGCCAAGCAGGAGCCACACCTCTTTCCATCTATTTAATCAGTTGAACTTAGCCTTCAATCAATGATTAGTTGTGGCTTCTATCTGTCTGAAATAAAAACCTGCAGCCACACCAGCCATTTGGGGATAGGACTGGACACTCTGAGATACATTTTTAAAGGAGTGCAACACTGTCTTGCATGGATTGAAGATGATTGATGTCATGTAGTTCAGAGCACTTTTTGGGACTTACCTGCTGCTGTCATCTGTTCTCTTTTAGATGTCAGTGTTTAGCATTACAAATGTTTACTTTTCTTTGTGATTAATTAAGCACTTTGCTATTATTGCCACCTTAGCTATGTGACTGTCGTTAAAATAACAGAACCCCAGAACAGAATTAAAGCAGGTTAGAGGTGGAGGTGCGCCCCTCCATGGCCTTTACAAAAAACACTTAATGAGGTCATGACGTTATGCTCCGCCCTACAGTTTCCAGCCTCCTCCGGGACGCCACCATAAAGAACTGGGACAATGTTGCTATCACAAAAAGAGCTTCTCATTTCATTCCTCATCACATCTGCGGAGCAAGCCAGAGCATCTGCATCTCTTCTCGGACTTGGTGAGTAACTCTGAGTTTCTTTGTGAAGTATGCCTTTATTGTTGTTTAACAATAGTTGTGTGTCGGTAGTGTACCTCCTTTTAAGATTTAATACTCTGGACCATTTACACCTGTGAGATTCAGGGGAACTTCTTCATACTGGCTTCTTTATTTCCATAATACAATCAGCCTACTGTTCTCAGGTTGTGATCCCTCTGTAAGATGACCCACCAGTTTCCGACCCTCACCACGGAGCAGAAGAAGGAGCTGCATGAGATCGCTCTGCGCATCGTGGCTCCTGGGAAAGGCATTCTAGCAGCTGATGAATCAGTTGGTTAGTGCAACTACTTAAGCCATTCAGTCAGTGAATATATATTTCTGTCATGACGGGATGTGTTGTTATAGGAAAATTATCGATGACAGCATGGTGTGATGCAACATGAAGTGAAGCAGAGTTACTGTTACTACCCAAAGATTATAACAGCATCCCCTGAAGAGTTTTATTCTACTTATACCACAGCAATTTGCCAATAATTTCAGTTTTTTAATTAATTAAAGAGCAACAGGTCATCTTTTTTATCAGTTTTAGTTACATTTAATGTTAAGGAATGTCCATGAAACATGTTAGTTCCTGCTGTCACTTACATTATAGAAACTAGCAGCTTCTCATTTTTTTCTAGTTAATAAGACAAAAAATGCAGCTTGTCATGTTACTGACAAATTGGAAAACACAAACCCCTGTTACGGAAAACTTACAAACTGCTGACACTAAATAAACATAAAATGGTCATTTCCTTACAGAAAATTTCACCATATCAAAAAATTTTCTCTGTTAAATAACAACACCTTTTTAATTCTTTTATCATTAGTCTTACATTATGTGGTAGGTCCACCATACAAGTCCATGTTAATGCTCAAACTACAAAAGCTATGCCCTGCGATGGACTGGTGTCCCATCCAGGCTGTATTCCTGCCTCATGCCCAGTATTCCTGTGACAGGCCCTGGCTCCACTGTAATTCCTGACCTGGATAAATCAAGTTCAAGTTCAAGTGGAGTTTATTGTCATTTCAGCCATATACAAGTACATAGTGAAATGAAACAATGTTTCTCCAGGACCAAGGTGCTACATAAGACAAACACAGAACAACACAGAAGTACAGGGACTACATAATTTATACATAAAAGTGCACAAGTGCAAACATGTGCAGACAGCACAAGACAGAACAAGACAGTACAATGACTACAGCGCCGACCAGTACCTCTTGTGCAGTACGCAGTTCTGTTCAAAAGTGACCTAGTGACAATAGTGCAAATATTATAGAGTACGATATAAATAGCTGAAATAGTGTAAACATAAGAGCTACTGAAGAATGAATGAATAAAATAGAAACATATTAATTGCATTCATACAAACTCGTGAGATGCCTTTCAGAGCTACTCTTATAGAAAATTAATCAACAGTCAGATTTGAGAGTTCAGTGGTGCTGTGTTATAAGCCAGAATGTTAATCGTAGAGTGCTTTATGAGTTCCAACATATTCACTCTGTGTGTATTGTTTAACCAACAGGCAGCATGGGAAAGCGTCTGAATCAGATAGGAGTGGAGAACACAGAGGAGAATCGTCGGCTGTATCGCCAGGTCCTCTTCAGTGCAGACGACCGCATTGACAACTGCATCGGCGGAGTAATTTTTTTCCATGAAACCCTCTACCAGACTTCAGATGATGGTGTTCCTTTTGTTAAAATGATCAAAGACAAAGGGATCACTATTGGCATCAAGGTACATGCTATACTATTAGTGGTCAGAACTTTTTGTCTGTAATTAGAAAGCATTTTAAGTTGAACTAGTGTGTGGCTACTAAAGAGTGCTAGCTACTTTGTGGATTCGTAACACAAGGGAGATTGAGGACCATTAATTCTTCAAATATTCAAGGTATTGTAGATAAGAAGAGCTCAAATTTGTCATTTTCATTTTTTCCAAAGGTTGACAAAGGAGTAGTTCCCCTCCCAGGAACTAATGGAGAAACAACTACACAAGGTGCCAACACTTTTTGTACATCATCGTCTAAATCACTGCTTACTGTTCGATTGTTTTGGCTTGATTCTGCTGGTCACTGGATTGTTTCACCCTTAACTCTGTGACTAAATCTGTAAACTGATGCTTGTTTTAGGGCTGGATGGTCTATCCGAGAGATGTGCTCAGTACAAGAAAGATGGAGCAGATTTTGCCAAGTGGCGCTGTGTGATGAAGATCAGTGACACGGCTCCATCTCCGCTGTGCATCACAGAAAATGCAAATGTTCTTGCACGCTATGCTACCATCTGCCAGCAGGTACACTGTAAAACTGATTAAATATTTTTAACACAGTTGGCTTTTCCTCTTAGTTTTACAGAATGGAGATGTGTTGTTTTTTTTTTCTTCCAGCATGGGATTGTACCCATAGTGGAACCTGAGATCCTACCTGATGGAGATCATGACCTCAAGCGCTGCCAGTTTGTTACAGAGAGGGTTAGTGTCAGTCGCCATTAATTCTGCTGTCCCGTATGAAATTGAAGATAGTTAAGGTAATTGCATATTAAAGCCAGTGTAAAAGTTGTGTGTTTCTGCTTCAGGTTTTGGCAGCAGTGTACAAGGCCATGTTTGACCATCATGTGTATCTGGAGGGCACCCTGCTCAAGCCCAACATGGTGACCCCTGGACATGGCTGCCCCACCAAATACAGTGCAGAAGAGGTTGCCATGGCGACCGTCACTGCTCTACGCCGCACCGTGCCTCCTGCAGTCACTGGTTACGTCGATTACATCACTGACAGTCATGATTACATGTCCTGTGTATCCTTGTTCTGCCGAAGTTCAACTGTAATTCTGTTCATTGCTTACACTGTCACACTATTTATACTTTATGTACCTGTGTATACAGAGCACTCTGCTGCATTTTGTACCTTGAACTTACATTTTTTCTATTTTTTTCTGTCTTCACATTCACACTGCCATTACACGAGATTTAAAAAAAAAAAAAAAAAGTTTATAATACTCAGATACTTCTGTTTCCAGGAATAACATTTCTCTCCGGAGGCCAGAGTGAAGAGGAGGCCTCTGTCCACTTAAATGCCATCAATAACTGCCCGCTGGTAAAGCCCTGGGCACTGACCTTTTCTTTTGGTCGAGCGCTGCAGGCTTCAGCACTGAAGACCTGGCGTGGTCAGAAAGAAAACCAGAGTGCTGCCACTGAAGAGTTCATCAAACGTGCTGAGGCACGTCCTGTCATGTTTCTCCATTCTACCTTATCATAAACTGTATAATATGGATGATTCCACACATTCTACAACTGGGAAATAGAGACAGATAATCTGTAAATTTTCAAATTGGGTTCAAGTAAAATTACAGCATTTATCTTATTTTGTACAAGTAAATACCAAATGATTTTATATGAATTGTCAGAAAACATCTTGGTCATGTTTTACAATCAGCTAATTGTAAACCAATTGTAAACCATTTAATATTTTTTGTTTAAAGCACAGAACAGAGTGACAGAGCAACAAGTACAAAAGTCCAATCTCACAATCTCACAAGCTAATGACTAAGTTATTAACTTGGTAAAGTAGTTTTGGGCGACTTGTGTTTGTATATATATATAAAATGCAGAATAATGTCTGCTGCTCCTGCAAAATAACCAATCAGGTTGATAATATTGTGCTACGGAACAGAGTTGAAATGCTGGATTGACCTATATACTGTTCACTTTCCAACTAGTCCTCACATCTTCCTTGTGGTTGTTTTCAGATCAACAGTCTGGCATCCCAGGGGAAGTATTCTGGTGGAGGGGACAGCAGTGGAGCTACTGGGCTGTCCCATTACCTGTCTAGCTATGCATACTGAAATGCTACCTTTACCTGCCGTCTATGATTATTCAGAATCTCCTCAAATACAGCCAATTCCACTGCCACTGTTGTAGAAACGACTGTACTCTGATACACATACACAACTTCAGGGTGTATCTTGGGTTCAGTATGTAGCTGTTTGAACTAAAGCAGTATTAGAGATGTTGAAATTAATTAACAACTCAAACACTGTTCATAAAACCTTATAAATTATTATGAATACCATATAGATAAATGTGATCTACTGATCTTGTCACTCAGCCAACACAATTTGGGTTTCTTTTTGCAACTTGTGCTGTGCAGTGCTTGATGAAAACATGATTTAAATGTCTCTGTGTAATGGATAGAAATAAGCTTATTTACACTTAGTACCTGTGAACTGTGTGCTTTTGGTGAGTGTTGTGGTATTCTGTGTGACTAAACAGAAAATACTGCATAAGACGTAATAAATTCTGAAAATATTACATGTGTCTGGTTCAACTAACTCTGTGTCAGTATTACAGCTGTATATGAGTATGTTCATTCTGGGAACTAACATCATTGTTTTCCTAAGCAGGCCATAAATACACTAGCTACACAATAACTGAGATTCTTCACAATGAATAGCCAAGGCTCTTACCCCAGATATCAAATATGAATATTAGGTTATTAGCTTTATATTCCCCTATTTTAGCCTTCTTCTGTATCTGTAAGGCCAAAAGGAAATAATCCTAACTTCTATTACACAGTTAAAAGAAGAGGTCACGTGATTTGCATATCCTCCATTCTTTGAAAGGTTATAGAGAATAATTACTGTATGTTATTCATTGCTGGAATTATAGTGTGATCATTAATATTATGATCTCTGGGGTTGATTTATATTTCTCACAGTAATGTTGCCAGGTGTTAGCAATTAAATAAGTTATCCACAGGATGGAGAAATAAACGTAAATCACAATAAAGTAGTGTACTAACAGTATGGAGTAACAAAAAAAACATTTGCTTATTTAGCACTGCATTGACATTTACTGGAAAGACACAAAAATGATTGTTTGTTTGGGAACTATCTCGTCTCGCGGATGTAGGCGGGTGTAGGCGGATACGGCGCCTGACGCTCCGCGAGTTTCCGGGATTCCTCCGCGCCGCTGCGCGCGGGTCATGGAGAGGAAGTGAAGGCGCGAGCGCGCAGTGCAGGTGGAGCGCCACGCGCTTATTGTTTCATCTGCACAGGAAGGCTGAATCCCCGCTGTTTACCGCCGGTACTGTAGCGTTATTGCACTGCTGCTTGCTGCTCGTGTGTTAGATGTGTATGCGACATCACTCGTTCGCGTTTGTTTGACTGCAGTGTGTGTGTTTTCATTTACAGCACGCTTTCTTTTTGCCATGTCTGGAGTGATCCGAGGCCCAGCTGGTAGCAACGACTGCCGGATTTATGTGGGAAACCTTCCTCCTGATATCCGCACTAAAGACGTCGAGGACGTGTTCTACAAGTACGGAGCGATCCGAGATATCGATCTGAAAAACCGACGAGGTGGCCCTCCGTTTGCCTTTGTCGAGTTTGAAGACCCCAGGTGAGTGAGTGAGCTTAGCATAGTGTAGCATAGCATAGCATAGTGTAGCATAGCTTAGCTATCCTGCGACCGTATGTCTGTTATCTCTCTCTCACTTAACGACATTAACTAGTCGGGTTGGAAATTATGAAGCTATCTTAGTAGTCTTTACTATTTGGGACGGTGCACTGTAAATATCTGTGCAGCGTTTTGTGCTGCATGTGGCAGGTTGTTATTGTGTTGTAGCCTGCAGGCCGCTGGCGGCTAATGATGGCGTCACTCAGGCTTAAGCTAACTGCTAGCATGTAATCTGGTTTGGTGTGATTTCCTGCAGGCAGTGCTTTCGTTTTTAAAAGTGTGCATTTTTTTTTATTTGTGTGTTTAGGAGAATGTTTCCCAGACCATAGTCAGGTTTGCAAAACTGTTCGACGTTGTGTGTTAGCTCGCTAAGCTGCTGTTGGTGTGTGTGTGTTTAGCTAATGTGCTAAAGCTCTCTCACCGAGCTAGCACGGTGAGAGAGCAGAAAGAGTTGGGAATTCTTTACTTTTCGCGTCTGAGTAAAATGACGTTAGATGTGTTCATTCGTGTTTTTTATATATATGAGAAGCCAGTTTGTTTGACTATCCCGAGGAAGCAGGAGCTGTAGGAATGAGCGTGGCTGTGTGTCTCCTCAGGGACGCCGAGGACGCGGTGTATGCTCGGGACGGCTATGACTACGACGGCTACCGGCTCCGGGTGGAGTTTCCAAGAAGTGGACGCGGTATGGGGAGAGGAGGCTTCGGTGGAGCTCCCAGAGGCAGATACGGACCTCCATCCAGGCGATCTGAATACAGAGTCATTGTTTCAGGTCAGTCTTTAGCATGCTTTTTTTTTGTTGCAGTAAACTGTTCACAAGAGCATCTGTAAGGTGCACAGCTACTGAACCCTAAACAGCACATCATGTAAGGTTAAGACTCATCAGCTCTCAGAACTGATTCTTGCTGATGAAGCTGCTCCGAGACTGAGTCCAGTGGGGTGTCTATGGGTTCAGTAGTCCAAGTCCCTTTCCTGTATCATGTTATCTGTGCTTGGGCAGAGGACAGTAGGCTGATGGCGTACAGCTGTACAATGTTATACACATTGCAGGATAAACCAAGATAACATCAGGCTGTTTCCTGTAGGTTTACCACCAAGCGGCAGTTGGCAAGATCTGAAGGATCACATGCGTGAAGCAGGTGATGTATGTTATGCTGATGTTTTCCGAGATGGGACCGGTGTGGTGGAGTTTGTGCGCAAAGAAGACATGACCTACGCTGTTCGAAAACTGGATAACACTAAATTCCGGTCACATGAGGTAGGTTTAAGATTTTAGCTCAGACTTTTGGATGTTCTTGCCATATCATGGTTTTTTTTCTTTAAGGTAAGCAAATCTGGGATGGATCCATATTTGTTTATTTATTTACCTTGGTGATCAGAGTTTCACAATGCCATGATGTGAATGTAGTAATGCCTGGCTCAGGATAGTGATGTATCAGAGTTTCCCTGTCGATGCAGCCGTTGATTGGGTGGATTTATTTACAGTAAAGATGCAGTATCTGGTGGGTGGCTCATGGGACAAAGAAATGCAACATAAATGAACACGGGAATGTAGTGGGTGCTGTCTGACCAGTGTAAACTCATTCATTCATCTTCCGTAACTGCTTTATCGTGGTTATTGTTGCTGTTTTAAATTGTTTTTTAATTAGTTTAAATTCTGGAAAGTAGAACTAAGATTATTAGAAACCGTCCTGGGCAGATACAAACGAAAATCCACTGTGGGAATGGGTCTAGTTGGACAAAAATGTCTTCTGTGGTGAGCAGGATTTGTTATAATTCCCCTAGAAGCAGGCTGGAGTGAGATTTAAAGTCCTGTACACACCAGCACTAAGCCTACACCCAAAACTGTTTAAAGTCTGTTATAATACAGTATGCATTGAGGGCATGTTATATAATCTCTAATTATTTTTATATTATGAGGTCTTATTGTTTTGTTTCTCAGATCAAATATTTCTCTTATATATATATATATATATATATATATATATATATATATATATATATATATAATTTTTTTTTTTCCCCAGGGGGAAACCGCATATATCCGCGTGAAAGTGGATGGTCCACGCAGTCCAAGTTACGGAAGATCAAGGTCCCGGAGTCGCAGTCGCAGCAGAAGTCGCAGTCGCAGCAATGAGCGTAGCCGCAGCTACTCGCCACGCCGTGGCCGAAGCTCCCCACAGTACTCCCCCCGGCACAGCCGCTCTCGCTCTCGCTCCTAAGCCTTCCACTCACCACTACTGTGGTGCTTTGGGTTTGAGATTCCCTTCCCCTGTTTTTTTGGTGAAGCTGCTGAGTCAGTCTGTTGGTTTTTACCCCCCCCCTTTTTAAATATTAGTTTTTGGTCCCCCCCCCCGTCTTCCTTATGACATTTGTTTTTTGATTGCCCCCTGCCCCCGTCCTCCACCCCACTTCTTAACCATCAACACCCATCTAATTTTTAACGATGCTTTTTAAAGGATTAAGTTGACTCCCTCACATTCTCGCCTTTCTTTTGTCCTCTTTTGAATACAAGATGGAACTCTCATTGACCAAACAAAGAGTTGTTCAATGCCTCTGAATATTTTTGTAAATGCCATCTACTGTCTTTCATGAGAGTGAGCTCATGTGTATTTTACCCTTTTGTCTTCCTGTAGTCTCTTGACAAGAAGAATGAACTGATACTTTGTAATAAAGAATTGCAGAATCATCTGAGTTACAGGTTTAAATATATAAACAGTCAGGTTTCTATTATGTTTAATGTTTCTTTACCAGCAGATCAGAGGGATATCATGCTTCCTCTGGGTAGAACACAGTACAGAAGTGCATGTTTGAGCTTGATGCAGTCAGATGTGTGTTTTTGGTCTTAACCGAATGTTTCATGCTCTTCTGTATCTTTCCATCTGATTCAATTTGCCAGGCTGCTAAATCAAGGTAGACATTCACTTTCAGGCCATGGCGTGTTTGGTGTGTAGCGGGCATGGGTATCTCAATAAATGTAATTTTCATCATTTTATGCATTATAGAAAGGATTGTGAGTGGAAGTGTTTCTAACTCTCACCTCTTCTTGGTTTTGCTGGTATTTAAAGGTTTGGGATGGAGAGGCTCGGTGGATGCCAGCTCATTGGGATCAGTTCGTAATGAAGATAGGATAGGGAGTGCTGGATACATGGAACAGGATCAATTCCTCCAGGATATTTAAGACCTTTTGATTTTTTTTTTTTTTTTTTTTTTTAAAATATAAATCCCCTTTGGAGCCCTTCTCCACATTGTGGCCATTGGTGTTTTCTCACACACACTTTGAGGAGCAGATGCTGCAGTCTTGTGGGATGGAGTCAACAGGAGCAATCTGGTAAATTAAGGGAGGTTTGTTTAGGGCTGATCCTCATGCAATTTTAGATTGTTGTCCTTTAATGGACGGTAGTAGATGCTTTTACATCGTTAGCTTTTCATTTGGTATTTTTTTTAGTGAACAACTGCATCAATAAACAATAAAAAGAAAATGTTGATGCATAATGAGTGACTCTTTTTATTTATTAACTATGAAAGAAGAATCTTAAAATATTACACATCATAAATGGATCACAAGCAACTTAAAATTGTCAGAGGTATTCTCTCACACACATTATTTAAAAAAAAAAAAGAAAGAAAGAAAGGAAAGAAGGAAGCTGGCTTCAGGTGCTATTATGCCGTTTGAGTTCACCTGGGTGATCACATGGTCTTGCAGGCTGGGAGGGGAAGCCTGTCGCGTTTCCGTCTCTGCTCCGGTCAAAGATGCATTATGGGTTGAAATAAGATGCAGGCAGAGCGGCGCGAGAGGAAAACGCGCGCGCACCACACGGCGGAGGCGGAGAGCTGCAGCCAATGGAAAGCGCGCGCTGGAGAGCAGCGGAACCGAGCAGCGCTTCAGACTCTGTGTTTGAGTTCCTGTAGATACAAAGCTCATCCTGACAGGACGCGAGAAAAATACAAACATCCAAACTCGGGTTGCTGTGAATATTTCTGCTTCTTATTCTTATTATTCGCTAAGGACACCTCGTCGATTGCAGGTGAGTGACGCGGCGTAACACGTTCAGCTCCGGCGTTAGTGAAAGATTTGAATGAAGCAGGTGAAATGAATAGAGGTTCGTGGTTTATTGCACGGTTGGTGGAAATGACTGCTGGAGAAGCACTGTGTAATTTGGCATGCGCGTGCGGAGGAGTAGGCCATTAGCACGCGCCTGGGAGATCATGTCCAGGAGGGGTTAGGATTCGAGATCTACGCTTTTACATTCCTTTTCATCTGATCTTCTCAAAGCTCGCTCAGCTCTGTTCAGGCATTCGCCTCCAAAAGTCACAGCGGAGCTGAACGTGTGATATAAAGAGTTAAACACTCTGAACAGAAGCATAGCCCAGGATTAACTATCCATGCACTGAACCTCAAATGGCTCCTTTATCTTTATAGAGAGGAATTAGGCTACATGAGGTGTGAAGTGATGCCTTCTGCATCCTGTGCAGTGCACTGCCTTTCAGCTACGGATGCTTCAGGAATTCACTAAAGTCTTGCCTTTTATTCACTATAAATTCATTATAACGTGGATCATTATTGCTTGGCAGCAGCCGGTGTTCCTCTGAGGCTGGCTGGACTTCATTTTGGTGTGTGTGTGTGTGTGTGTGTGTGCTGTAAAAGAACTGAACCATCCATTAAGCATTTAGCCTACTTTAGTCTCACTTATCAGGTGTCCCAGAATTACCCTAACAAAACACATCCTTGGAGTGTGTTGAGAGTTTCTGGCAGTGAGAGAACAGCCTAAGAGCACACCAATGAAAGGCCTCTCTGTTAAAGCATAAGGCAAACAGTAGGCAGGCAGGTTTTTTTTCACTGGCTCACTTAAAGCTTAATGCATTTATTAAGTTATCCAAAGTGAGCTGCAATACAACCCAACAGTACTGTTCCAGGAGCTGACAGATGACTCAAAGCAGTTACATGAGAATTGTAGTATGAACAGACTGAGCCACACCTAAACAGAGAGCACTGCTTAACCCAGGGGTTGGAGTAGTACTTAAACTTTGGTCATGTAACAACCAATCTGACTGAATGATGATATTTTAGCAAAGTTGAATTGTGGTGTCTTCTTGGGGTGTGTGTGTATGCATATGATATTTGCTTTGTTCCCCTTCAAGCATTATGACTGACAGGAAAGCTGTGATCAAGAACGCTGACATGTCTGAGGACATGCAGCAGGATGCAGTTGACTGTGCAACACAGGCCATGGAGAAGTACAACATTGAGAAGGACATCGCAGCATACATCAAAAAGGTAACTTTGATCACAGCAGTAATTTGAACTGGTGCCAAAGTTTCCCAATCCTGGTCTTCAAAATCACCCAGTATTCAACATGGAAATCCACATGCAAATTTGTATCTGTTCTCTATGACTCGACTTGTGTGAAATGGTAGTTTTAATTAGCAGTCATACTTGCTCATATGACTTCACTGCATTTCTAATGAGATCAGGTTGCCTGCACAGATAACGCCGTTGACATTCCTGGTTCAGGCAAATATAGTCTCTTCATTGTGCGCTCTCTCACTCTCTCTCTCTCTATCTCTCTCTCTCTCTCTCTCTCTCTCTCTCTCAAAACCCCAATACAAAACACATTATGACCTGAGCCGGTGTTTTGGGCCTGTTAAACACTTGAATTACTAAAGGACAACGTCCAGGAACCCCATAATAATGATTGTCACTGAAGCTTTTTTTTTTTTTTTTTTCTCTCCATTGCAGGAGTTTGACAAGAAGTACAACCCAACATGGCATTGCATTGTGGGAAGAAACTTTGGCAGCTACGTCACCCATGAGACGAAGCACTTCATCTACTTCTACTTGGGCCAGGTGGCCATCCTCCTGTTCAAATCCGGCTGAAGTCTTACAGCGAGAGTAGAATGTTCTTTTCCAACATGGACCAAGATGCACTAGTGGCCAATGTCCTGTCTAACCACATGCTACAAATATTAAACAAGGCCATACCATGACTATGCTGACTGTGCGTAACTGCATGGGCCATATACCATACTAATTGTGCATATGTTGAGGTTAAGTTGCTTTTCAGTAGGTGTTCCCTGTTTATCGGGAGAGTTTTTGTTTCTGGTCCTGATGAGTTTGTTCGAGCATAGGAGCTGTGAAGGCAGGCGTGATGTTGATTAAATAAAGCAATTCAGATGAAATCCAAACAGTGCATCGGTATTATTTTTCTTCTAAGAGATGTTTTGTTTAAGTAGTCATTGCTGCCATGTAGTCCTAATGAGTGCAGTGTGAGTCTGTACCATGGTGGAGATGGAGAATAAAGAAAATAAGTAATGTTTATGTGGGTTCATCTAAGGTTAGGTGATTATTATTGTCGATTATTTCATGTCATGGTTTGGAGCTGGTGCTTGTATGCTAGGAAACACATGGGTTACAGATGCACAAATCACACTCTTATTCTGTGAATCTGCATTTCCTTTTCGTTTAAAATGTCTTACAAGGTTACAAATGCATTATGTCTGTTGGGGAATAATCTAAGATATATTAAACAAACTGCTTTTCCAGCTTTATTTTGTGTTTAATTTCTTCATTCTGTTAGTTGCCGAACTCTGCACACAATATTCTCTAGCTCTTTCAGTCTATTAAAGTTGGAATTATTTAGATGTTTAGCATTTAGCATGTTTTTTTTCTCTACATATGAGGTGTAGGTTTTTGTTACTTGTCTGTATTTGTTATGTCTGTATATTGCAGATGACTTCAAGCCTCCCTCTATTGGTAGGCCTGTGAAAAACTTGCACTCCATTTCACTGTACCCTCTCAGGTACTGCCCATGACGAAAAGCAGATCAGTCATTAAAATGTGTAATTGTCCACTGGGTTTTGTTTGCCTAAGTAATTTTGCTGTATTGTGTAATATCAATAAAGAATATAGTTGCACATTGGAGAAGCAGGACCAGCAAACATGTTTCTTGAATGACCAGTGATGAGCAAAAGTGTGTCATATAATGCATGGAGAGTGCATGCTTTTGTAGGAAAATTACCAACGCCGTGGTGGTGCGATATGTTGCCTCCCTGAAATTCATATTTTATTTCTCTTATACTACAGCAATTTCCTCACCAATTTAAAATGAAGTACAAATGTAAAAATTTTTTTATTAAATATTTATTATTGAATGACACAATGCTTTTTAACCACTTAGAGTTACATGTTGTGGAAGTTAGTTCCTGTTATCACTTAGGTTATAGCAGCTATAAACAGCCACTCCCTTACCAGTCAACTTCTTTCTTGAAGTTAATGTGGGGGGGGGGGGCGCCGCCGCCCCCCCCCCCCCCACCGCCCGCCGCGGGGGGGGGGGGGGCGGGGGGGGGGGGGGGGGGGGG